>JBCJKH010027234.1:0-15009 GCA_039877255.1 Loriculus beryllinus | reverse complement strand
ACCTCTTGTCCTGTCACTACAGTCCCTAATGAAGTGTCCCTTTCCAGCATCCTTATAGGTCCCTTTCAGGTACTGGAAGGCTGCTATGAGGTCTCCATGCAGCCTTCTCTTCTCCAGGCTGAACAGGTCCAAATTTTTCAGCCTTTCTTCTGTACTATTTCTTCATAAGGAAGTGAAAAATCAAAATGCAGAATGTGTAATTAATTTATGAACTATGTCTGCAGCACAGAACATTTGTCTTGCATTAAATTTTACCTTAATGCTGCCTGAGCATTTAAGATATAGATCACTTGTGCTGTGATTGCACTAAGTTTTCTAGAGCAGTGAACTCTTATTTCATCAGGCACAATATTCCTTGACTTTTGGGGTTTTTTTTATTTTTTTTTTTTTTTTTGGGTACAAATATTCAGTATAGCGATAGTGGAAGAAGATTTATCAGTATTGCAAAGAACACAGACTGTGAATTACAGCAAAGGAAGACTGTTTATCTACCAAAATTCCAGTAAGGCAAATACAGTTTAAATAGGTCACCTGAAGCCAGTGTGCATGTTCCTTGTAGCCAGGTGATCATGCTTCACAGACTGTTTATCTTGTATATTTGACTTCTTCCTCCAAGGTCAGAGACAGCTCTGGTAATATAGAGACATTTTTCCTGGAGTTCTTTTCCAGTTGCTGGTTGAGAATGATGTGGTCTCTCTCATGTGCAAAAAACCCAAACAGTATAATTCTGAGGCTTTCAGTAAAAAGTAAAATTTATATTATATGCAGATTTTGCTTTCGATAATGTGTTATTTTTTCCTCATTACATTTGGTATGTAGTAGAAATTGAACGCACAGACTTCTGTTTTGAAAATTGAGTTCCCCAGTCTACCTCCCATAGCATTCAACTTTACAACAGTGGCCCTTTCCTTTGTCAATCACAGTATGGTTTTAACAAAGCAAATATTTGCATTGTTTTGATATTTGTTCAGGAGGGCATTTTATTCACCTTTGGAAAGCATGTAAATTATTAAAGCCACTCTTGAAACTCTGCAATTGAATTGGACTTCTAATCCTTGTTTGAAAATATAAATTATTCATTATAGGATTTAATTTAAAAGTTGGCTGTGTGGTTCCTATGGTTGTTTACATTGCGTTCTGGTGAAATTGAAAGCACAAATGAATTCTACTAGGTTTTGTTAGAGACCTTCTGACTCCATATATCTAAAGGTTGTCTTTTTATTTCTTTAAATATATAATCCCTTTGGTTTTGCTTCCTGTATCAAAGTAAAATATAGATTAAAAAGTGAAAGTTCTTAAGTGCTGTCAGCAGTAGTGTTTCACTGACTGCTGCCATCCATTCACACTGGCCATAGTAGGCTCTTGGATGAGAAACATAGAAGGAAAATTGATGTCTGAAGTGGGAGTACTATTATTTCCATATATTATGTTTCATCGTGAGCAAAAAAAGAACCAGTGTGCTTAGACTCTGATAATTTGGAGATACTGGAGATACTATACCATTTTTTGAAAGAGGAGCAATGGCTTCTCCCCAGCATGCAAAGAGAGCAAGAGCTATATCACAATTTCCCAGTGATTGCTATAACAAAAGAGAGAGGGGTTAGGTAATTGTCTGATCCAGTTTTCTGTTTCTCTGTGTTTTCTTAAAAAAAAAAAAAAAAAAGAAAATGGCATCATGGAAAAATGAGCAGAAAAGTCAAAGACAGTCAAAATAAATATTATGAAAGCGTGGTATCAAAACTGAAGAATATAACTCTATGTTGAGCTCATAACAAATAAATTGAGGAAGATACACTATATGAAATCTGGAGATTGTTTCTCTGATTCCATTGAAAATTTTCATAAATTGTTCTTTTTATTGCTATAGGCATATCTGAAGTATGCAGTATTATGCATTAAGTATTATGCCACTTCAAGTTTGTTTGGTCTTTTAATAGTGTTCCCTTTATTCCTGTGAAAATGCTACACCTCAGAAATGACTAGTCTGGAGAACAGAACAGAGTGCAAGCCTTCAATACATATGATTACAAAGCAGACACAGGCTCCACACAGGTCAGGATACACATGAAAGTGACATCAGAATCAAATGTGTTAGGAAGAGTGACCGAGACACAACAGTTCTGTGGGAATCTAAAGAAGATTGGTCAAAGCTGCAGTTATTCTGTGTTTTGCTTGGTCTAGCTTAGATTTGAATACATCATTCTGGCTGAGGCTGTCTCTTCCAAGTTCACTCTGGCTGTGGTCTTCTTTAAACTGATTCCCTTTGTGTTCTTGACACGTTTCAATGCATACCACTTGAGTGAGGTTTTAGTATGGTTTTTGTATAAACACTTAGTTTTAAATTGCTGCTTCTTTTTGATCATCCATACTGAAATACATTTGTGTTTTTCTAGAATGTGTAATGTAGCAACAGGCTGTCATGCCAGCATGCTTATTTACATGCTGCAATCCTGTGCAGTGCTTCAACTATAGGTCAAGAGTAACCATATGCAACCATTTTTTTTTTTATCGCCATCATTTTCCATCATTTCCCAGCATTTCAACGTTTGCCTTTTCTGCTTTATAAAAAGAAGCACTTTAAAAGAAAGTTTACTCAAAATGTCAGCTGAAATAATCAAAAATGTGTGATCAATGCTTTAACATATGGAACATGGTGAAATTATATCAAGTGAGTCTGAGAACTAACTGAGCTTGTAGGGTTTCTGATTTGATCCTTTAGCAAAGCAGGGCATAAGTAAACACTTTAAAACTTTCAGGGACATAGTGCATTTCTTCTCCTAAATATGAAGGATTTACATTAACTTATATATACCTTGTTCTACTTTGCTAGTATGTAAAAACTGCAGACTAAATTTATAACAGAAATCACATATAGAGTATCTAACCTATTAAATGAGTTTAAAATTAATTCTATTCATTTTTTCATGTCAGCTTTGGAATTGCCTTCAATTGCTAAAGAATTCAGTTGCTGGAATTGTCTTCTGTGCTGACTTGCCAGTGACATCACTTTATAAATTTTGTCTATGAAAAGTTCCTATTTTCACAGTATGTGGAGAAAGACTTCAGATCTGCAAGGTTTTTATTTCCTCACTTATCAAACCCATCAAAGATCTGAGGCTAATGCTGCCTCACAGTTATATTTATCATCACTGCTGGCAATAAAAGATTTTGTAATCAGAACTTGGTTGATGATTCTGTTTATATGATAGGACAACTAGGGTCTCTGCATTGCTACGTGTAGTTATAGCTAGTTTATTGTCAGTAAGGAAAGGAGATACACCTCCAAATCTCATGGAATATAAGCATTGCATATAAAATGTTTGCAGAATTGCATCCTATTTGAAAATTGCAAGAAACTATTTCAAACAAATTTGATTAAATGTTTGACCATGAAGGCATAATTTTTTGGTAAAGTGGAAATGTACTGTAGGCACAGAATTTCAACAGTTTTCTATAGGGATGTTTCTGAAATTCATTTTGCACTCCCTGGTCACATCAATAGAAAACAATTCAATAAGAACAGTATGGTAAGCACAAATATGAAGGTTTTGATATAGATTGCATGCTTTGTCAGAGGTTCATATTAAGCCTGATGCTTAATCTGGTGTATGTCAAAGAACTGTATGATGTTATGTGGCTTTCTAGTGGACATTTTTGTCTTGGGAAAACAAATTCACAAATATCAATTTAAACATGTAAGTAGATAGCAGAAGCAAAGCAAACCTCTGATCTGGTTTATGTCTTGCACTGTACATAACAGAAAGGAAAATCTATACTACTATTTCTAAGGTTAAGGAAATACAAGAAAATGCAGATATAGAGCACCCTAGAAAATACTATTTTAAATCAGTGACCAGATTGGTTGAGCCAGAAAGACTGATTTAGGCTTTGCCAAAATTTTGAGTAAAGCATATTGTCTCACTTTGCACACTGAATGAATTTGATTGATTTCAGTTAAGAACTGTTCCACACCTTGAGAAATAATGAATAGAATTTGCACTTAATGAGGTGAATATTGATTTTCTGGGGGGGGGGGAAGTCTGTATAAGGAATTTGTCTAGAGGTAAGCCAATACTAGTAGCAAGAAGGATAGAAAAGGTTGCACCTTTGCTGAGTGTGATGAGACAAACTAGTGCTAGAAGTTTCCTGGTAGATTATGCAGTTTCCTAGTTAAAACACTTTCCTATGTTAATAAATGTTTTCTATGTTAAAAAATAAGGGTAACATTGTGTAACACTTTGTCATTGAAGTGTTAGCACTTATGGGACATGCAAGTTGTGTGTTTGTAAGCATTGCTTATTTTATTCTTAAGCAGCTTTGCACTCATGGATACAATGTTGTACTATTTATTAGATTATGTAAAAAGATAAAATATTTTTCAGAAATTTATATATATCCATATAACATACATTTTACTGTTTCATTTATGTATAGCATGTGATACACTAACAATATTGATAACTTAGAAGCTACTTTCTGAGAATGGATAAGGAATTTTTAAATGAAAAATATAAAATTGCTGAAGTTAATTTTTCCTCTAAATTTTGAATATTTTCCTCTTCTGAAAGTCAATATTTTTGGCTTTTCTCCTTTTTTTTTTTTTTTTAATATAAAATGACTTTCTTTATTATACATTGAGATGATTTGAAATTTTATCTTTCTGAAACCATTAAAGCATTATTTTCATATGGAGTAATGATTCATTAGTATTTTTTTTGTTTCATTTTCCTAAGCACAGTGGGAAAAAACCTGAAACTATCAATCTTCTTATTCTTTTTTTTCTTTCTACTAAATGGGAAATCAGTTTCTTAATTATCAGAAGTTCAAGTTGAAGTCCTGCACAATTTTTAACCTTTGCTACCTCTCTGATGCTTCAACTTTCTAACACTAGTAAGCTAAGCAGCTATAGGAAAATTAAATTTAATAAAGATACAATTAATTTCCTAGACTTTCTCTACTGAATTATAAAAGTTAAATTGGCACTTGTCAATACAATGTCTGATCTTGAAATGATTTTGGAACTTCAGGAAAACAGTACAGTCAACAGTGGTCGTTTATCAATAAGCTTCTGTAATGAAGGTAGTATTTTATAGCTTCTTTTATGTGTAGCTATTTTAAAAAATTGTATTTGCAAAGACCACTACTTTTGCTCCAAATTGTGCTGTATATTTTCTTATATATTAAAAGCTTGTTCTTGCTTAATACTGTGTAAAATGCTTATGAATATTCGATCCTTGCTACTGGCAGTATAGATGTGCTACACCGTAGTTTTTCATTGTGAAAACCTATATGAAGTATGAAAGCTTGCTCTTGTCCCCCATACCATGACAGCTATTTGTTCTGTAATGCTGTGTGAAGAGCATTAAGCAGCACAATACCATCAGAAGAATTTTGCCTACTGTGGAGGGCTCCACTTAAAGAAATTAATTCTTAGAAAATTATAGAGCATCAGTCTAAGCAATCCAAGGAAATGAAAGGGCAATGTGAAATACTTCTCCTTTGTATATTGATTTTTACTTAAAATGGACTTGTAACATTTCTTCTATCAACACGTTTGTTTATTTCAAAATATTTCTCATGGTATTTGCTTAACTGTTAAACATCACATCTTGGGAATTAAACATGTCTTTGTAGGAGAATGTGAACCTGAGACTGGCTGTTTAAAATTTAGATTACATAAACTAGAGAAAATTAAACACTAAAATGTTCGAGGCACTGAAACATGATTGTCATGTTGATAAATTGTTGTAGCAGTTTTACCTCGATTTTGACACACAGGCTTCTGGATGGTTCTCAAGTGCCATTTGGGGTGTGCATGACCAGGGGCCACTTCCAAAAAACAGTTTGGACATAGTTGTCAGCTCTGAGAGAATAAGAGAATTTCTGGAAAAAGCCATTTAATGCCAAGATAACTTCAGTGCCTGAGGATGTTCCTGAACACATTAAATATATTAGTGCAAAAGTAGCTTTGCAATCTGTGGCACATGTACAAGTGAAAAGAAGGGAAAACAACATACACAAAGCTTCTTGTTTTCATAGAGTATGTTGCAGGGAATTTTCTTTAATTTGTATAGAATTTGGTGAATGATGGTTATTGCTGGAGACTTTCAGATTATTTTTTATCAGAAAATGAATTTCTTTCAGTCTTGTTTGGTGGAAATCAGCTTTACTAAGCATTCATTCCTTAAAGGCAAGTCATAATGTCAGCATTTTGCTATGGATTGCAAAATTATTACATCATGGCACAAATGAGAGGAAATAATATAAAATGGCAGATGTGCCACTCTAGGGGTAGACAGAAGATGAGAGTTTCACAGCAAACTCCCTAAATTGGTAGACATACAAAAAGCTTACTTTTCTTTATGACTGTGTGTGGACAAAGAATGTCAAGCCTAAAGAAAATCGGAGATGGAGAATGACCATTTTTGTACCATTTGTATGACTTTTTTCCGAATCATCAGAACTTACAGTAAACTTTAGTCAAAACTAACATTTCTCCTATTTTCTCTTGAAGGTGTAAATCTTTCTTCATTAAGGTGAGCTAGAAAAATCCCAAGGGCAAGCAGGTGTAAATATTGCATTGTTACCATCAGCTTGTACAATTTTCTGTTTAAACCGGGTTTTGCGTGCTTTTTCCTTTGCCTCTATGTATGCTTACTGCAGCAAACTTAACTTCATCTCTCACAAACTTCTTCTTGCTACTTTTCCGGTTCTTTTAAGCTTCTTTAAATGACATTATCACTTCCTTCTCTTGTTCTTTAAATACTGTTATAGTAAGTGGCAGTGAGAGCTGTGGCTGATTTCAAAATACATATAGTCCAATTAGTTATGCATTTTCTGACTGGCTAGCAGAAAGGTCAAGAGAATAGAAAATGTTGAACTTGGACCACACTTCTGGGCAAATAAAATTAAGCTCCTCTACCCCATTATGAAATATGTTGCAAGCAGCTTGTTCCCTCCTGCTGCCTCCTTTTAAAATTGATTGAAATGAACCAAATAATCAAAATTTATGGGATTGGGGTAGGGAATGGATGGGCAGGCAGAAATAGTTCCATGAACAGTTTGTGGTAGATTGAGTCTGAAAGCTAAGGGTGGTGCTTATTTTCAGTAGGAAATAAAGCTGTAAACACTCACTTGTCATTTTTATGTTCCCAGCGCATTAGACTGAGTAACGTCAATATTGCTGAAGTGGCTCTTTTCACTGGCCTGGAGTTACAAATACTTTTTAAACTTCTAAGTCCTTTCCTCTTCTCTCCTTTTTCTTTCTTATAAAATCAACTTTAACTTTCGGGTGGGTTAACTTACAAATTTGTGACAGCTATGTACAACTAGCTAAAATATGCACTTTCCTGAAGAAAAACAAAACAAGCTTTCAATAAGATTTCAAAATTCAGACTAGAGCTGCAATTTTTGTTCCAGTTTGAAATAGACTCATCGAGGACATGGATTTGATCAGTGAGTGACTATGGTTTCCTGATTCTCTGTTACCTCCTAGCCGCAGGCCTATTTTAAACAATGTTTGTTCACTTTGCCATATCTGCTACATGTGATCTGGATTCACATGCCACTTTTGCTCTTTTTGTACTTCCAAAAGTGGAAAATTTCCAGCAGATCCATCTTCTGCCAGTCTGGCCTTTCTATTGGCAAAGCAGTAACATTAGAGGAGGGCTGTTATCTGTAGAATGGATCAATATCTGCAACAAATGGAGCTTTTTAATGCTTACCCGTTGGCTGCTTGATTTCGTAGTCTAGTACTACCTTTGATTGTAACAGAGTTTCTTTCTGGTCTACACAATTTTACCTTGAAAGAACTAGACATGCTGTTCTATGCTTTGATATGCACATTAAGCCACTTATTCTTAATTACTCCTATTTTATTCATATTGCAACAAGATAATGCTCCAAACATTTCTTAGAGTATACTTATGAATCTAAGTCATACCAGAAAACAACTATAGGTAATTAGTAAACCATAATCAGGTGCTTTAAATTAAGATTTCATCTTTTAAGCTTTTCAAACTACTTTAAAAGATGCAGGTTTCCCTGCTCTCTACTCCCAAAGGATTTATTCTAAATAGCAATTCAGGTTATGGGCAAGTCTGACCACAATTGAAATCAAGGATTATCACCTGTGAACCAAATCCACAGGGTCTGACTTTAGCCATGGATCTCCTCTTGGCTCTTCCACTGGGATGTACCTGCTGTTGCCTGGCAAGGCCTAATCCAAGTAACAGGGAAAACTAACCAGACCCATCCTCATGTTCTTCCTGGAGGAAAGACAGATTTCAGCGGAATTCCTAGACAGAAACACGATAAATTAATTCACTAAGAGGTCATTTTCAGTGACCAAAGATTTTTTACAAAACACAGACTTTACGTGTTTGTCTGACACTTTTTTCTTTTTAATTTTTTTTTTTTTTTTTTATTCTTAGACGTACCGCATACTATATATACAAAAATAGGAAACCTTTAATATAGAAGTTATTTTAGATACATTATAATGGCTAGGATCATATAGGTCACCATTCATTTAGGAATAAAAGACATTAAAGATTTCTGAAATGTAGGGGTGGGGGGAAAGGGGGAAGCTTAAAAAATACTGCCATACCTTTCATAGCTTTGAATATTCTTTCTTAAAAAGTTTGGCTGTAATTGCATTTTTATCACCTGCTTATGTTTTATTGTCTTTTTTAATGCCTCATGATTTAGAGTCATGTCAATCTATCACTTCAATTAAATATTTCCAAACTCTATTATAATAAGAGATTTATGATAATTTTCTGCTGTATTGTCAAATGTTTTTCATGTAACATTTTAAAACTTAATTTCAGGTTTTGGATAGTTGCATGTCAGATCTGTTTCCAAATGCATTCTCTGGTTTTCATCCATCTTAGGTCCTGTTTTTCTTTTATCAAAGTCACTGCTGCCTTTCTGTGGCTTGAGCATTAACATAAATTATGGAAAACACGCATGTGAATGGAAGATCCTAAGAAAATCCACTATAGTGCTCAAGTCTCTGGTTAAAATTTGCCCTGGTGTAGCTGGAGTTCATTGATAACTGCCTGGATGCTGCTTTATGTTTCCTGATAATTGAGTCTAGATTTGTAACTGTAACTGTCCAAATCTGCAATTGCCATGTTGCCTCCAGGGCATTGTGGTGCTGCAGTCATCACTCCAATGGGTCTTGAAACACTTCCTACATCAAGTAAAAGATTGTTTCAAAAGCAGCAAAGAACCACTTTGGCTATGTAGTGTGGAAATTTATGCAATATTACTGTTAAAAATTGTTGTGTTCTAGGCGCTGAAATGATGCTGTACAAAAAGCCTTGACATTCAATTGTATATGTGAAAGCTCAGACTTAACACGTTGCATGTAAAAGTTTAAAAATGTGAAGTAACAATGGACTAAAGGCAGTGAGAACCTTGCCATGTGAAGACATTTTTTTGGAGTTCATGAACAGGCTAAGCTGTAACACAAAGTTTTCAAAAGCCAGAAGGGAGATCTGAGTTTTAACTTGCTTTTTCCAGTTTGCTTGTTTGATTTGGTAGAAACAGAGTCATGATTTTCAGTCCTTGGGACTGACAACTTAAAACCAGCTGCACGTCTGCAAGTATTTCACTGTCTTACAGAAAAGCACTCAGAAAGCCCAACCAGGTCTTCTCTGCAGGACTTGTACACTGCTTGAACTGAAGCCTGGGCAAAGGCGTGAGCAGTGTTATTTTAATTTTTGGTAGCTGGTTGATATGTTTTCTATACAATTAAAAAACTGATTTCTGCACATAGAAAGGGTGTCTAACTAAAGACTTTCTGTGGTAAGCATTATGAGCAATTCCAGCACTGCTTTGACACAAGGAGAGTGGGGGCAAGGATTAATTGATTTGTTGAAGGCTGGTGGATGTAAGGCAGAGTTTAGAGACAAGGTTAGAATTTACTGCTCTCTATGGCTTGCTTCTGCTGCTGGAAAAATTGGGAAAAAATACTGAGATGGAGTTAGAGATTCTTTACCTGTGAAAAGACATTTGAAAAGGAAAGCAAAGAATAAACCACACTTTAAGTCAAAAAGTAACTTCTATGCAAGTCTGATTGCTGTCTGTTTTATTAAGAGCTAATGAAGTTAGTAGTTATCATATATTTTGATAGTGAAATTTACATTTTTAAAAAATGAAGAAAACTGGATTTTCTGTCCCAACTTCTGAGCATTTTGGGATTTTTGTGTGCTTGCATGTTTATCTGTTTGCCTACACATAGGTATGCAGACAAAACATACACGTGTAAAGAGCATTAAAGATATCAGGCCACTTTTGCTCTCCAGTCAGCAAAAAGATCGATTGCAAAAAGCAGATGCTAGGAATTGCTGAGTTGGGTATCCTTTCACTACTCTTTAATCCAGGGAATTGGTTTTATTTCCAGCCAGTGAGACTGACAGGGTGATATTTTGCCACTTATCAATCTCTACCTTGCAAAGTGAAGCTTATGTGCTACTGCTTTAGAGCTGCTTTATATTAGCAAAGCACCACAGAGTATCCAGAAGCAAGAGAGAAATCCTATTCACTAGTCCAGATTATCACCTCTGATCCAGGCTGCTAAGGATGAAAGGCCAACTAGCAGTTCAATGGGTGCAAATTTCACTGCAGACTAAAGTTAATATGAAGGAGGTGAGGGCTTCCTGAATATGCCTGATAAACTCTTCTTTTTAAATATAATGATTTGCATTGCTAGAGACTATTACTGCATAGTGACCCTTTGTTAAATGCAAAAAAAAAAGCTTAAATTCTAGCTCTTAAAATTCTTCATGAGCCCCTGCCTAGGCAGCAGTTCAGTGATGCTGATGAAATAGTAAGATTCAGACTGAATAACAGAGATGTTTTTCTCTGTGTGGAAAGTTGTTGAAGTTATTGTAGTGCTGGTGAGTCTATAACATCTCTAACAGCAAAAATAGCTGAAATTTAGCTCTATTTCAGTATTTACAGAGTATTTATGGAGATCTCAGAAGAATTACAAGTCACATAACTTGTAAACTCTTATTTATATTTCCCCATAGCAGTAGCAGCACTTACCTGATGCAAAAATTAAACTCACAATACAGAACTGAACAACAAGCATGCCTTGGCCATGACATGTCCAGGTTCTGCCAGCTTCCTGGAACCTCAAGATTAGTGAGTTATGTCCACAGGCTCACTTCCTCACTCTAGTATGATGAGATAAACTACTTGGCTGGTTTCAAGCAATAATTTTTTTTAAGTTTTAAGTTTTTAAGTTTTCAAGTTTAAAAAAGACAATTTTAAATTGCTATTGCTACTACATTTAGTTAAATTCTGAATTAATCTTTTCATTGGAAGCAGTAACCTTTAAGATTTCAGAAGGAAAAACTGGTGATGTCTTTTACTATGCGAATCAACTAAGTGTGCCAAAAAAAGTGATTTATTTAAATATATAATAAAGGACAGCAAAGTAGTCTCTCTCATCCTTAGCACAGCTAATTCAGAAGGCTTGCTGAGAATTTTGCCCCGGTATAATGTGATTAATTTGCTTACACAACTGTCATGTTATAGCTCATGATTCTGTGAATCTGAGCGTTGCCTCACAAATCAATAATAAAACATGACCTCTTTTCACCCCTTTCAATTGACCAATTTTGCTGTAATTAGTAGTAGTGTAATTCCTGTCAGTTTTGAGGAGTCTTGTATATATTAATAAAATACCTCCTTATCATTACGCAGCCCCACAGAAAAAAAGCTATGTTCACAGGTCAGTACAGCATTGCCATTTATCCTGATATATGCAGTCCTCCAAGTCTTTCTCTTTTCTTCTTGAAATAAAAGCCCAGGAAATAGTAATTCCTGTATTAATTTTTCTAGTGCTATAAAATGAACATTGTTATCTCTCTTCTGGTCCTTAATTGGTGGTGGCTGCACTCCTTTCTTTCTTTAAAACGGCAGCTGATTCAATGGGAGGCACTAGTTTGACTACTGTGTCTGTGAAGTCTCAATGAAAGAAAAAGAAAAAAAAAAAGCAGCACAGGACTGTGACTGGTTTAGAAATATTCCTTAGCTGCTCTCAAATTAATACTGAGCTGGTTTTATATCTGCAGCAGTATGTCTGTGCTGGAAGTAATGGAAATAATGACTGCTACCTCTTGTAACTGCTGAAGCGATCCCTGCTGTCTCTTAGCTGCTTCCTGGAAACTGGGGACCAAATATGAGTAAATACTAAGAACTCTAAATGTAAATGCAGATCTGTGCATCATTCAAAGAGGGGCAATTTTGGAAAGGAAATAGGCTAACAGGGCGAATTTACATGATTATTCTCTGCTTGCCTCAGACCAGGAATACAGTAGAAATCACAGAAAAAATGGTGAGCCCTCCTCTCAGGAAGCCACAAACCAACATTCACAACAAGCTGACACTTCTTATTCCAACAGGTGTACTTGCACTGGTTTTGATCCATCTTTCTATTTCTTTTAGCTTTAGGTCTCCTTTTTTTTTCAGCATTTTGCATTTTCAGTTATGCTTGTTGTACCAGAGGATTGTTTTTATGAGCTTTGCTTAGGCCCAGATCTTTTTTTGAAGAATGTTAAACTCTGGTTAAACTCTAATTGTAGTGTCTGGGTTAATTGTAATTGCGTATGCACCAGTAATCTGCCTGTTTCCATATTATGAGCTCCTATTAGCTTTTTATGTTAGTCTTCCCGAATGCAAGATTGTTGCTTTCTTTATTGCTTTATTTACAGAAAGTAATGTCACTTTATTTTTTTTACCAATGTCCTTTCATTTCAGAAGCTTCACTTTTGCAGAGTGTGTGATGCTGCTTACATTTTTGTGATAGTTTTGTGATTGATTTCCAATTCTTAATTAATAGAAAATTTGAAATCTCCTGGGAATACGCAAATATTCTATCAGGTGTTTCTTGATTGTCATCTTTCCCTTTACATGCAGTGCTTACGGGCACACAGTATAGAGCTGATTTTTCTTATTTTCTTTTAGAGTTTTAACCTTTGTGAAAGCTTACTTGCCATTGTCTCCTTCTCAGCTTATTTTATTTTTAACTCTTAGTATCAGTCAGGCTGTTTGGTGAGATCTTCATTGGCGAATTATCAACTATATTGCTGTTCCTAGGAAAAATGCTTCTCTGACCACCCCTTCATTTTTTCTGAGTTTGGAAAAATCACCTACTTAAAGGAGAAGTGCTCAAGAATGTGCATGCTGTAGCCGTTGCAACCAAGAAGGGCACTCCTCTGTGGGCTGAGTTGCCCAGTTCATTGAAAAGGGTATGTTTACAACTGTACTACAATTTCCATTGTTTTTTGGAATGAAGGCAAAAATATAATTTAAAATTTAAAATAGAAAATAATAATTATCCGTTGCCTGTTACTACCTTAATATGCAAATGATGTTTTGAAAGTTTTATTGAATAAATAAAACTTGTTTTCATCCTTCTGAAAAAGGATCAACTGATCATCTAAAAACCTTTTCTCAGTAGAGGATTGATAAGTCCTGAAGTTAGAGACAGGTAATTTATAGATGAAAAATGAAATTAAATATAAATTAAAAATTAAAGAGCTAACTCCCTAAAAAGAAGTTAAATGTTTCTCTTTCAGTATGTTCTTGTTTCATACTTTGGATTTTTTTTAATAATTTTTAAATTCCAGTTTTACCAGAATCTTTAGGGTGGATCAAATTCTAATCTTTGTTTTGAAGAATTCAGTATTAATTCTATTTAAATTAGTAACGCACATTTGGAAAGGCACTTTTTGGGGAAGAAATTATACAGTATGTATATTATTGAGGACAAAATTGACTTTGCAACATATTGTAGCTGGTCTTTGAATGATTTAAGCAACAGATAAGAGACTGGCTATATTTGCTTTCATTAATCCTTGTTTTGTTTTATTTTCTTTCTTTACCTTTTTAGCAGGACTAAGCTGTAGTTATAAATTCATTCTTGATGGATGTTACATCTGGGAACCATGCAACTATGCTAAGAATCTTAGTTCTAAGTAGCATTAAATCTTACAGACAGTACCTTGATTAAGATGAACTTTAATTAAGATAAATGGTGGCTGCTTAGTCATCTGTTTGGCATGGTGAGACTTATATCTTCAGACTAATGCTAGAAGTAATGAAAATTTTTCATTTTCTTAGTGAAAGCACAAATTAGTTTTTTGCAGGATTGTTGCCCACCTGTCCTGGTAAGTGTACACCTGTTAGAAAGCAATAGTAAGCAATTTCATTTTACAGATTTTTCTCAATAATGAAGTTGCATCATCCTCTCAGTTATCCTGTAAGGATGCCAGTCAGCAGTATCTGTTCTAGGAATAATATTATTTAATTAAAGTTAGGCTTAATTGCTACTGATGCAAATAGTTATTTCTTAACTCATAGAACAGTTTTTGAGGAGGTGGTTTTTGATTTCTTTGGGAAGACGATCCATTCAGAAACAAAAATAAATTGTTAGAAGGAGAAAACCTCAAAATGTTATATACATTATTTAGGTTTGACATTTCATCTTTCTCAGCAGCATCAAGTATATCAACTTGAATAATTGTCCATAAAGATACCATTTTGTCTCTACATCTATAGGTAATTTTGAGTGTTATGCAATTAGAAACACTGGAAAATAACCAATTCCAAGTCAGGAATAATAACCAAATAATATTTTATTACCATATAATTCTAAGTCAGGAATAATAACCAAAACCAAGGCAGTTTTAAACTGAATATCCTTTCATTCTTCTGGAGTAATTCAAAATAGCACAGTGTTACTGGTTTTTTAACCAAAACATTATCAACTTTCTGTTTAAAGAAATAAAGAAAAAAAGAAAAATATTTTCTATATGGCCCAAATCTGCCATAGCAGAGTTGCCCGCACATTTATTTTTTATTGAAAATGTGAGCTCTTTGAGCTTCCAGGGTCACAGAGAAAGTCCTGTCCTTTTACTGGTCTCTGAGTTATTTACTCGGGTTCCATCTTTCCAGCTGCTCAGTGCCTCAGACTTTTTTAAGGTTGTA
>JBCJKH010027231.1:0-28337 GCA_039877255.1 Loriculus beryllinus | reverse complement strand
CTCTGCCCAGAGTTCAGCAGAGGAGGGAGAGGTTGCTGCACACCAGCAGAAGCCATTGTCTAAAGCAGGCTGCTTTGGGAAAATAATCAGTGTGCACACCTCTAAAGGAGGCTGTACAGCAAGTAAAAGAGGGATTAGCAGTGTAAACTAAGTCCTTTCGGTATTAGATTAAAGAGGGGAGGTGACTTTGAAGGATTATACAAAAGCCATTTAAGCAGTTTTCAGGGACTTAGAAACGCAGGGTAAAAATGCAAGCTCCCAGGTCCAAAAAAGGAGAAAAAAAACAGTGTTCTGGCCAGGAAAGCAGCAGAAAAGGCTTGTGGAGAGTCCCAAGCGCAGGGCCCCATCACCCCGCTTCCCACGCTGGGCACTGGCCATCGTGCCCCACGATAGAAGCATACGGAGCTGGGAGCACCTGGGAGAAAGCAAGGGAAACGGGGGGAAGAGGCTCCGTAAGCTGCGGTGCTGCTGGTACCTGCCACGGGCCGTGGCACCCCCACAGCGGCTGTGCTGGGCGGGAGTGCGGTAGAGACCCTGTGTCAGAAAGAATCTTAGGAGTAGCGTGACCATTCGCCTAGGAGGATTACACCAGTCCTCGCTCTCCTCTCAACGATTTATCGGCTAGAATGCAGGTCCTGAACTGAGCCATGTATACAGGAGGATGTGCAAGCACAAACACAAAAACTGACTTCTATCTATAGCCAAACGTTCCCGTTCTTCCCTGAACCTCAGGGTGCTAATCAACATGCTGGCTCCTAATCCTTTGCCCATATTAATACAGCAAGGAAAAATGAACACGTTGCTGCAAGACATCAGACTGTTTTATCAAACCCTCCTTGCAAGAAAACCCCCGCTTTTGCTTAGTCTAAAACGGGATGGATAATTGGTATGTAAGATACAAACTATTTCCACTTGTCATGCAAGCTGCATCGTTTAATTTGTAGTTTAGAGAGCGAGTCATTCTTGTCTGGGATAAATAAAACAACATGCTGCATTATGTTGCTCACGACACGGAAGCAACATTAGCCTGAGGAAAGCAAAAGAAGCTAAAACTCGAGCGAGCAACGCCGGCTGGATCAAGCAAAAAGTTATGCATGCATTTCTGCCAGCTTGCGAGGGAGCATCCCTCTGCCAGAGACAAGCACACACACACCACACACAGCCCTATTCCCGCGCTCTCCTCCGCGGTTCCTCTCTCCGTGCCCGGCGCGCAGCGCCGACCCGCTGCTGCCCACCGTTACCGCTGCCGGACCCGGACCCGTTCCGCCACTCCGCTCCGCGCCGGACCACGGAGAGCCCGGCCCGGCACCTCGCTCTGGAGCCACGGGGCCGCGCCACGCTCCGCGGGGAGCCCCAGCAACAGCGGAAGCCGCGCCCGGGCTCCGCACCCCCTCCACCCCACCTCGCCCTTTCGGGGGAGCCTCCCGCTTCGCGGCACCCCGCGCTCCGCACACCGCAGCCGAGCCACGCCGCGCTCCACGGCGCCCGCTGCGCGCCTCCCCGCGCAGTCCGGCTCCGCTTTCCTTCCCCACCGCCGCTCTCCCGATTTATTCCTATTTTATTGGTTCTTGTTTATTTCCTATTGAAATCCGCCTCCCTTCTCCCGGTGCAAAGCCGCGCTTACCTGGGCAAGGCGGGGGGACGCGGGGCTCCGCGGGCGCTGCCTGCCCGCCGTGCGCGGCAGCCCCGAGGTGCGCGCCTCCGCAGCTGCCCGCGGCCGCAGCATTGAGCGGCAGCGGCCGGGAGCCGGGCGAGCGCTGCGCAAACCCCTCCTCCCAAACCTGCGCCGTGCGCGGGGGGCGGGCGGAAGAGCCGCGGAACCGCGGACGCCTTTAACCCTTCTGCTGTCCCGCAGCGCGGGCGCGGCCCCCGCGCGCAGAGGGAGCGTAACGCAGCCCTCCGTACAACAGTTGCTGTTCTGCGGGGTCTGTACAGCGGCTCAGCTTTGAGCTGGGGGGTGATTCCCTTGGCCGGTTCCTGATTCCCTTCTGTGTTAGCCCAGGCGTGGCTTCTCCCGGCGGATACAGAACCCGTCCGGCTCGGTGGTTTCCCGGCCCGTACTTTTCCCCCATCGCCGACCAGTCCCAGGAGTCCCAAATTACAGATGGGGGCATTGTTTTTTTCTCTCTTCGATGGCCTCTGGCAGTAATCTCAGATTTGCCGTAATTGTTTTCACTCTTCAAAAGCTGTCCCCTTCCTTCACTCCCCTGCTCCATCAGTCTGTCACTCAGCCCTTTGCACTAGTCCACCCTCTCCTTTCACCCCCTTTTTGACCCTTCTTGTCCAAGAAATGAGTGTGGGGAGATGAGAGAAGCCAGAGAGGAGAACGCACACAGGGTGCCAATCGCATCCCTGCTGCTTTCAGCCCTCCTCGCACCCCAGCACCCAGCATCTCTTCTGCACCTGGGTCTTCCTCTAGATCACCCATGAGAGTCTCTACCTGCCACAGCAATGAACATCATGAGCCACAAACTGCTTTGAAAGTCAGTTCAGGCTTTATAAGCAGAGCAATAGAAAGGCATGAAGAAAAGGAATAAAACTGCATTCAGAAGAGAGAGACCTACCTTTCCCTGTCCTGGAACCTTGTACCAGGAAGTGCTCTTAAATGGCTGTGCTAAAAATGCAGTGCAAAGAGGGTATTCAGTCTTAACTGTGCCTCCCCTGGGTTTTGAGGGATTAAGTGAAACCCTTATTATGTTTAATTATCTCTAGAGTTGCTCTCTGTGCTTGCTGCCTTGCTTTATGGTTTAATAAACTGCACATCGATATAAACTGAATGACAATTAACATTAGTGCAGGTTGGATTTGTGTTTATTGCTGCTTACAGGTTTGAGCTCGACATGCCTTCACTCAGATGTTTCACTGCCATCAGCGCCTCTTTCTTAGCATGGCTGCCAGCTCCAAAAGGCAGTTGGGGTGTGCCCTGAACAGTCTGGGACCGTGGCTGTCCCAGCAGAATGCTGTGATGCAGAGCACACCCTATGTGGGGCTGGGCTGTGCGGGGCCAGCGGGTTTGGGCAGCACTGCAAGAAACAGCAAAGCAGCACACTGGGATTTCTCTGGTGCCCACAACCATTTGAGCATCTTCAATGAGCCCCATCCTGAACAGGCACTAAGTACCACTGCCCACAGTGCCTTTAGGAATTCTCAGCTCCCTTGTGATGGAGGATGGCCCAAAACATTAGCTCTTAGAGAGGGCAAGAGGGGCCAGTGCTGTTTTTTCTGAATCCTAGTGAAGGTTTAAGGTAGGACCCAATAACAAAACAGTCTGGAGACGCACTGTGCTTGAGCTGTGTGTGAAAGAATCCCCTCATGTTATGAAATGTTGTATAAATGTTACGTATTATTTGTGCAATCCCATTCTGATTTAAGCAATAGAGGAGAGTGCTCAGTAATCCAAAATAAAGTGTCTTTCCTTTTGGGAGTGCCTGTGTCTCCAAGGTCACCTCATAAATCCTGGCACTGTGGCATGGTGCTGCCAATCTGTGTGGGGTGGAATCACTCTTGGGGGAAATCAGTGCTGAAAATGCTTCTGAATTTTTCAAAAGGAACATGCGTAGAATCATCATCATAACCCGTCCGAGCATGCAACATCCTTACAAGCACCAGAGGAAAACATCATCCACCCTCAGCTGGGTGGCAACCAAAAGCAAATAAGATCTGAAAGGTAAACCCATAGAAGCAGTGTGTGCAGGCAGATGGCTTCCCTGAAAAGCCTTTTGGTTGTGCCACCTTCTCTGCATACAAGTCACCACTGAGTGAACAAGCACACCAGGTCACCTGCCTTTTTTTCTTTCTTTTTTTTTCCAAACAAATCCACAAATAAGGCCAAAGGTAGAAAAGTCAGAAATCAAAGACTCCGGTTTAAATTCAGACATATTCTTTGTAACAAATAGTTTAAAATACTTCATAAATCTGGCAAGAAAAACTGCCTTGCAGGTTTTTAAGATCACTTGTAACAGTAAAGCTGACACTTTGAATAAAGCCTTACAGCACGACCTTCAGAAGCACGCTGCTGCACAACTATGTCCATGATTGGCAATTGTGATATTCATGCCAGAGCATCACTACCATATTTAGCACAGTAATATTAATTACGTAAACCCAAACTATTTTTAATTCCTCTGAAGGTTGTCACACAAGCATGCAAACAAAGCCCAGCAGAATACAAAACTGGCACCATCCCTAATGCATCTGCAATGTCCTGCCTGGTGACTGTGTCTTGGAGGGGTCCGAGGTCCCAGGCTGGCAATACGTCCCACGTGCTACCTGCAGCCAACATAGAGGAGTAACCAAAGCAGTGCACAGCCCTGCAGCCCTTCCACAGCAATGTATAGGGGTAAATCAGATGTAGGGTCTGACTGTGATCTATGGATGCTGAGCTCACATCCTGAACTTGGCAGAGGCTTCTTTTTTTAGGCTGCAGTTTGTGTAAAACTTAGGAAGGGTTTGGACATCATCTTACTCATACAATAAGGTTTTGTTAAGAAACTCTGCTTTAAATGACTGCTACAAAACATCTCCAAGGTTCACACTGTAGATTTGTCTGACCTTTAATTAAAATACCACGACCATCTTTACTAGATGACGGCTATTCATAAAATCCTTTGAGCGGTTGTGTAAGTCTAGGGCTGCTTATATCTCAGTGATACAAAGAGCAATACAGCTTACAAGGAATTCTGGAGAAATTTGCCTTTCTTTTTAACCATCCCCAGCCTGACATCAAAGAGTTTCATTTTAGGACAATGCATCAAATACATCATTTTAAAGGAGATACAGTGAGAAAAGAGTAATCAGCATCTGGTGAGAATTATTTGTGATGTGATCTGCAAGTATTCTCAAGTCCACAGATGCACGACAACGCAGATGGTGATATGTGTAGGAGAATAGATCTTTTATACAAAGTTGAAGTGATTTTAATGGTTTGGAAAGGTTGGAAATAGATGGCCTTGGAGGCTGATCTTCTACTGGGGAGCAAGGAAGAAACTGGAGCAAAATCTTGGTATTTTGCCAGCATAACCTGGTACTTCTTTCAGAAACCATTGCTTCGGGGTGCAAAGCAGTTTGCTCCAAACTGATTCAATCTTTGGCCACTCTGGTGAGGTCCCTACCAAAGATGCCAGCTAGTGCCAATTTCAATGAGCTATTTTGAAAATGTGGATGTCTATCACTAACACAATGGCTGAGAACCAAAGGTCTAAACCTACAAACTTAATGTCATCAAGTAACCTTCAGATGGTAGCTTCAAAAACTTCACTGCCCAAAGATAAAATAAAGCTTTCAAGGCACAGATTTCTAAAGAAGTCTGAATTTCTTTAGTTTAATTCCACATTCTTTAGGTCTGGAAAGACAACAGCAGTTCTGTTTGAATTAAGAGGCCAAGGAAAGGACCTCAAAATTATAGCCGAGAAAGTCTTCTGCAGTTTAAAAAGCTCAGCTTAAATAGCAGCTGAGTCCAGAGTCTTTGTGTGCTTTTCATTGGATTTTCTGTACCCAAACTCTCCTTGAGCCTTTATAAAAATTCTTAAGGCTCAGACTTCTTAGTAACTTTCAATAATAAAGCAGTTTTATGATGAAATTGTGAAATTCATTTTTTTGAATGAAAATTATGGAATTCGCAAACGGTAGGACTATAATTTATTATTCTAAATTAAGGCCTTAGGTTGCTAAGCAAAGAAGTTTAACATTAAAAAAAAAAAAAAAAAGGCAGAATGGAAGAACTCCAAAGCTTCTTGGTCTAATAATTATAAATTATTTTTGTCATGATTAAGATTCCAAGGTGACACCCATTGCTACCTTTTAGTAGCTCAAGAAACACAATATAAACCTACCTGCAGTGATTTTTTTTTTTTCTAGATTTAAAACGCAATAATTTAATTACTTCAGAAATCAAAACAAAAGCTCAGCATATTTTTAAATCACTTCAAAAAGGGAAGTTTCAAATGACACAACCTTAATAATACACACGTTAAAAATGCTAAAAATAAATACCTTAAAAAATACACAAAATTCAGAGTGTGTTGCCACGATAAGGTGCTGACATTTATAAATGCCATGTGATTAGCATGTGAAGAAGAGATACACATTCGTTGTATGCTAAGACCTATTAATCATCCATCACCTGCTAAACATACGGCATAATGCCCTTCCCATTGTATTTCGAGGTCCTACCAAAGATGGCTGTTGGCGCTGATAACACAAACTCTTCTTCAGATCCATTAGTTAGGACTTTTGATGGCAATAATTTTGTGTACCTGCTGTGTACAACTGGGATCTTGCTAAAGAATACAATGACCTTTATGACTCAAAATTAAAGACTGGATGAAATCAAGCAATTAACTCATCGACCATGGCACTGTGATTCTTCTTCCAAAGGTCGTTAAGACTTACAGGCACGCTTGTGCATTTCCTGTCATAAATGTTCTACTGCAAACTTTGGTATTTGGCTTCTAGGTAATGAATCTGTACTTCAAGCTTTAGGAATGAAACCCTCTAGCTTCAATCAGTTCCGCTGATTCCAACATACCTCTTCATGATCCTCCATGAGACAAGCTGTGTGATCCAGGGAAAAATGACAGCTTTCCTTCCCAGGGAAGCCTGTGGAGACAGGCTTTCCAGGCCAGATAAAATTCCAAGTACCCAGAGAAAAGTCAACTCAAGGCACTTCATCATTAATGTCATAGGACAAGAATTATCAAATCAGACATGGTCTGTCTTATCTAACATCTTGCCTCAAATCATGGTTGTCATGAGTTATTCTGAGGAAAGGAGTAAGAAATGCTTCCTTCTTCTAGGACACAGAACAAGCGGACATACTAGAGCATGATATTCAGTACTTCTGTGTCATCAGACATCCCACTCATGAATCTGATTGCCATCAGCATCATTATTACACCGAGGAATATAAGAACGCTTGGGAACAACTGCCAGTGGAAAACTTTATGCAAGGTACACATTGTATTAATACTACCAAATGCAGGAATTGCAATGAATATTTTTGTAATGGCACTTCAGCTTTTAACCTATATCTCCCAGAAACACATGTAGACCCTTTCACCACAAAGCCTCCAATTCCGTAGCAGTGTCATGGGCCTCATGTGGTCCTCACACATGCCACCCACGGAGTTTTCACTGATTTACAGGTTTGATGTCATAGGTAGCTAACTAAAACCTCTTCAAAATAGGAACCACTCTTGAGAGTGGAAAGGCCTTTAAGACTTCCCCAAGAATAGGAACCACGGAGACAATTCTGAGCCAGACATAGTCTATTGTTAATGTACAGGTAAAGAAGAACAAAAATAGAACTGTGTTAATTTGAGCACAGAAATACAGGGGAAGATGTATTTGTGCCAAGGAAAAAGAAAGTAATACAAATTTTTATTTGAAAGGTTTCTGTAGAGACCATTAAAAACAACAGAGAGGAGGGGAAAGGAGTAAGGGAAAACATCTCTCTGCAGCTTATGAATAACTTTATTCCAGTAATGATAGGGCACAGTTTTATTTGAAGAGTAATAGCCTGACAGGAATAAAGACAAATACTTTCACAACTGTTAGAGGAATAAAAGCAAAGCCGACTTTTTATTTAATTGAAACAATTATTTTTTCCCATGGACAGTTGGGCACATTCGACAGATAAGTTATTAACTGTCACTTTTGAATTTTAGCTTTATACAGCACTTACCAAGACACTGATTCTGCATACATAATTTCCTAAAAGGGATCGTATTATTATGGAAGTGATGATAGCAGTATGTGAACATGCATCTTCCTGTTTAAGTCATTATCTGAAAATAATATCCTGAATTGGATACATTCTGTGGGAGAAAACAAAACCAAACAGCTTTGTCCCAAATGTACTTAGTGATATTTAGGGGAACACAGGAGAGATTTAACATATATGATGAAACCAAAGGGTTCAAAATGCTGTACTACCCAGATCATGAGACATTAAATGGGTGCTAAGCTCAGTTTTACTAATCCACATATCTATATCTTCCAAACTTGCAAATACCACTGCAAATGCTTCACTTGTGATAAATTATCATCACTTTGGAAACTACATTATGGAGCTGCTGTATAAATCCAAATCGGATCATATTATTAGCATTTTCTGTTGCAGTTACCTGATGGCATGTAGATACTATCTGAAATGTTGCAATTTATTTTGTGACTAGTTGCAAAAATAAGTAGCTTTGTAATCACAGATCTCATAAAGATTAATTCCTATGCTGCCCGACAAGAAGTTTACTATGTAAATGGAAGTAACATGCAAAAGTTGATGTAAGAAAACAGAGATCCAAAGACATGAAGTGCTTTGTCCTACACAGAAAAACAACCAGCCGCTGAATCTTCCTGTTCATACCTCAGCATCTCAGGAACAAGACCCTGCTTTAAGTCACAGATGCTGCTGCCACCTCTCATTGTCTCTTCTGCTGCTCCAGGTGGCCTTGCTCAGGGATGCTGCTTCTTCCCCAGAAGATGCAGATTTCACTTCTTCCTGCTGTTTTCTGGAAGGGACAGACAATAATCCAGAGTTTTTAATCGCCCTGTTTAGGTCTTCACTTCAAAAAGCAACCCAGGGCAGAGAGATCACTGAACCTATAGGCCTCATGCATGTCCTCAGGATCACCAGGCTCAAGTGGGCTACAGGCCCTTCAGCCACCAAGTTGCCAGTGCCACTATTTCTGTAGTAGGCAACTCAAGTCTTTCCAAGAATTCTCATTTCTAAAGGTTAATACAAGTTTGTGGTGTGGTTGATTTCACTTGAGCTGAGTGTAAGATGAAGTTTTGCTACTGAAATTAAGGCTTCCAGGATTTCTTCAGGAGAAGGAAGCTCATAGAAGCAAATTGCCTTTGCAGCAGGATCAGGGAGTGCATTAAGTGTTAGCTGTTTCATGTAAATGGTCCTGAACTTGGCTTTTGTGTATTCTGCAAGCCTTATGGACATTCCTGTAGTGACAGAGTGGCTGATCATTCATGAAAAGGAAAACCAGGAAAAGAATGGTTGAAATCTTTCAAAAGCTAAGTGTGCTTTTGGTTTTAGTTGTTTTTTCCTTTTTTTTTTTTTTTTTTTTAAGAATGGATATAGCTCTCGAAAGGCAAGTGAACCATTTGAAACCCTAAGGAAATGCTTACTCCTTCCTTTGCAATGCTGGGATGTTCCACTAAGGCTTACATTATTAAAAGTCTTCCAATGGATTTATGAGCAGAAGATTACATTCTTAATGCTGCTTCTCAGAAATTGAGTGAATAATTCAAGGCACACCAATATACTACAGAAACCAGAAAAGTATCTCACAGTTTGGTACCTTACAAAGAAAGTGAGCCTCAAGCTCAGTCAAGCTATTAAATGTGATATATGTAGCATAAAGACCACTGTATATGAGGCAGCAGCATGAAGTGAGGTGGTATAAAGCACTGAGGTGGGAGCTGCAGCATATGTAAACAATTGCTAGCAATAATGCACATGTATAAGGTAAGATTGATAGCTCTACCCATCAAAAACACAGTAGTTGTACCATTAATAGGATCCTTTTGTGCTTCATATTGACAGATTTAGAGCATCTGCTCATCAGAAGTCAAAGAAATAAGAGTGATAGCCCAGGGCAATGAGTCAGCTACCAAAGGAAGTTCATCTTCATGTCAAGAGGGGAAAGGAGCAGCAGTCAGAAGCTGTGTCTTTAAATACCTGCACTGTACTCTTTCAGCAATGGTTTGTTGTTGGGTTTGGTTTTCTTTCACTTTTTTTTTTTTAAAGAATCCTCATGGCAAATAATAGCCTTTCATCAGATCTAGCAGGATAGAAAGAAACTGTAATACATATCTGGGGTATTAGGGCAGGGAATGGTGATATTCTGCCAGATCTGAGAATAAAGAGCTGGTAACATGGAGGTGGTATGAGGAGACTCAAAATGGGAATGGTTAGATGTTCATTGTACACGACCCAAGTTTATTCTGAAGTAAGCAGTAAATCGGTCATTCCACATTAGTTCCTGCAGAGGTATGAGAAGAGGCTTATATCCAATGATTGGTGCAGGCAGATACCATTGTGGACCTAAGCTAAGACATTAAAAGAGAGGAAAGCATACAATCATCAAGCCACTGTATCGAGGTATTCAAGGAAATACCTCTTCCATTCTCTTTCCCAATCAGAAGCTGGCATCACTGATCCTTTCTGCTCCACCTCAGAGGCTGACAACAGACCCTCATCTCCATGGAAGGAAACAGTGCGACCACATGATCCCAAATCTGTGCTGATCCCTGGCAGTGCACTGGGAGGCAAACAGTTGCCCCAGGGCTGGTGTGAGTAGTGCCCTTCCTGGAGGCATAAACACCGTCACATGAGAGCTAGGTGGGAGAGGAGCTGATGCAAGGATGTGTTAAGGAGGCAAAGGCATCTCTGGGGAAACATCTTGTCAAATGTTGTCTGTTTAATTCTAAAGTGGGGACTGGTGTTGATTTCCACATCTGTCCCCTATGAGCACTTCTTCTTCCCCAAGGAGTCGGTGTCCCTGAGTGGCAACCTGATGGCTTTTCCATCAGAGTAATTATCTACCAAAACTGTCCTCAAAATACTTTTATGTTTGCCCAGCTGATCATTTGAGAAGTGCACAGGGGACAACAGACCTGCGATGCCTCAAGCTTTCTGCAAAGCATTCCCCATGAGAGCTGAAGTTGCTAGGGGTGTACCAGGGAGTAGGTTGCACTTTCCAGGGCAAGCAAAAAGGACATTATCAGGGTGCTGATAATGAACTTTCTGATTCAGAGACATGGTGCTTGTGGGACTCAGTGCTTAAAAGGTAGTTCCAGAAAGGTCTTTTGCTAAGTTTTACACCAGTTAGAGCCTGCCTGAGAAAAGAAGGCACTCTCTACCTTTAATATAAACTCTACAGGAAGACAAAAGATGGCATAGAAGAGCTGATCCAAGCCATCCTTACCAGAGACAAGTTTTCCCTTTCTCACATGCACATCTTGACACCTGACTCGATATGACAGTTAAAATTGATCCCTCTGTGATGTCTCAAAGGCAATAAGGGTGAAAAATGTGTGTCCTTTACTGCTTTTGGGCTACCTGATTTCTTGTCTTTATGTGAAATTACAGATGATAAATAAAGAGAAAGAGCAAAGGAAGCCTGTAAGAACAAAGGACTGTAGGCTTTTTCTGTCCTGCGGAGTGATCCAGCTGATTTAACTATGTAGGAATGTTAGATACCTGCTGCAAGTTACTTTGTTGTGTGCTCTGTTTAGCTGTATGTGGTTTGTCTCTCTACTGTCTTGCTTTCTGGATTATTTTTAGATCTGAAAAACATTCAGCAATTAGCTGCTTTCTTACTGTGGTTGTTCTTTATCAGGCAGGTTGTCTTTCTTTCTTGCTGGAAGCAAAACGGTAGCTGCAGAATGGCTTGGCTTGTCTTGTGCCATGCACTCAACAGTATGAGGCAGAAGCATTCAGTTATCGACCTGTCTGCCAGCATTAGCCTCCTGCACATGTTTGGGTAATTTGAACATGTTAATTTTATATTACATACAGTTGCTGTACTGCCTAGGTAGCCTACAAGTGCAATAATGTTAGTGTGGATAAATTAAGTAACAATGACTTTGCTACCATCAAGGAGAAGAATCAAGTACAGGTAAAAATTATAACTGAATATTAATTCAGTGCTATTTGACACGGGGATAATTTTTCTTTAGTTGCACAGTCCCATACTTCTGAGCTTTCTGAAAGTCTCAGAATATCTACCCATGCAACATTCATCTGATGCACATCACATGTAGCACGTGTACATCGAAGCACATCCACGGAGATTTCAGACACAGCAAGTAGCTGGATGTTTGTTTAATGCTTTGGCAATATTTATGACATTCTTATTTAAAGTCAACTCTCTTTTGATTTTACAGGCAATTATGGCTCAGTTAAGGCTATCATATAAACCTGACTTCCCTTCCTCCCTGTTTATTCCTGCATGTTAATCTCTTGGAAATCTGTGTCAAAACTTGTTTACACTCATTCTCAGCTACTGCTTATATGGGCACTTTAATAATGTGCTTTTGCTGTAAGCACATCAGAGGGGCTGTGTTTCGTGCGGAGAGAGACAGAGACCATAAATGAGTAAAAAACCCATATTGCATTCTTTGGAAATAATCTTTCCCATTCAAAAAGCCAGTGAAGGACCACGTACTATTTTTGCCCTACTTGAGCTTTAGGCAGCGAAGCTGATGCAGTGAAATGTCTCCAAGCTAACTCTTGGCAGAGAGTTTAGTTTAATTAGTTGAATCACAAATATTGTTATTTCCCCTCAGAAAGAAGGGACGATGAGGATGGGTGACAATATCCTTTCAGATGGTATCTGCTAAGACCCCTACTAAACTATTTCACATCTTTAAACTTGCAAAACCACACCTGCCTCATAAGCAGAAATTTTAGAGCAATGCATTATTACACAGCAATGCTTAGACCCAGTACTTGAGAATGGTAGTTTATTAGAATAATTAATTTTGTTTTAAAACACAAAAATGTCTCAGTTGAGGATTAGGTAGTTTCCCCATCATTGGCAGGTGTACTGTGTGCTACTTGCCTAGTGTATTTTATGTGGCAACTAAACAGTACCAGCTCCTCAGCGAAGAAATGCTCTATTTCTACTTGCTTATGAAACACTATGCACACTGAATGCTTATGGGTAGTAAATAGTGGAAGAAATAAAATAAACCAGATACTTTTAAATGAAGGCAACTTCCTTTCTGGAAGAGAAGTCAATTACCACAGTCCTAGACAACAACCATCAGCTGTGCTCTGGTTAGACAGGGAAGCTGTGTGTGTACGTGCAGACATATGCACTCACCCTAGTCTTTTTAAGCAGCATGGATTTATAAAACAGAGCAAGAGAGGAGGGGCTGGAAAAAAAAGTAACACTGCTTGCTAACAGCATATTGTACATTTTCACTTCCACCCCCGCATCTTGAGCCTGTGGAGACTTTACAGTCTTGAAAAGTGCATCTTTTTATGTGCTCATATTTGCTGGGCAACACTCCTGCTCAGGTGAGTCTAGGGGGTTGTCCCAGGCTAACCAGTGTGCTGTGCTGGGATTTCACCTTCAGGTGCTCACAGCAAATTGCAGTCCATTGCATTGCAGACAAGCTGGGTAGAGGGGGAATGTTTCTCAGCTGGCACAGTACTGCATTACAAAATTAAATCTGCAGAAGGGGAGATGCAGCCCACACGTGATGGCAATCACAGAACTCACTCCCTAGAGGAATCAGCTTCTCCCAGCAAAACAGGGCAGGGGCTGTGGGAGAGGAGGGTGCCCTGCTGGCTGCTGCTGCCTCCAGCCCCTGCCAAAACCACAAGTAGTGGAAAGTGGTGGCGGCAGCAAGGCTGGGATTCAGTCCTTATATCTATGTGTATTCAGTCCTTGCATCTGTTTGTCTGCAGAGTTTGTTTGCCAAACACCACTTGCTTGTCTCTTGCTAATAGAGAGGAGGTCAATGAGGCTGATCTGGGTCATCTCCATTTATGCTTCCTCTGTGTGTTCCCTAAGACTATGTAAGCAAGAGCAATACTGTGAGAAGTCTTATTTCATCCAGTTTTGTATCTCCACTGTTGTGACTCAACAATAACCTCCCACAAGTGAAAGTGGAGACATCTCATCCAAAGCTAAATAAGAAAACCATGTCAGTCTCTCATATTACCAGCTTTTATAATCTGATATTCACAATCAGATTATAACAGCTTGGATCTTTTCTGTCATTTTGCCTAGCACACACTCTAAATAGCAGAGTTTTTATTGAAAACTGTATATGAAGAAGGATATCTTGCTGAAATAAGCACCTTAGCCATATTTCAGGGGTTTTCATTTTTGATGACACACACTGTATATGAACCTTTGTGACATACTGGCTAGGTAGTGGAAAGCGAGCAAAGTTCCATGCAGCCAAAGGTGAATTCTAACATTGCTGATATTCATAATTGAATGAAGAAAGCAGATGAAGAAAACTTTTCATCTCTAACCTTCCTGACACATCAGCTGAGTCTTGGGTGGCCTTCGTGAATGAGCATTTTCCACTAGCTTTTCTGAATCTATAGGCTGGCTTACAGTATCATCAACAATATGCATGGGCACATTTCACTTTATTTTGTTAGTCAAAGACTTATTTCAGGTTTAAAGTAGATTTTCTGGAAACCTATGCTAATGTATTTGCTGATGGAGGCACTCTTACCTCTGTTGATTGGAGTCTTGTTTTGGTACCAACATTAAAAGCTGTAACTAGGTCTCCCCCCTAGATCTGCCCAGAACAATGGTCATGCAGAGATATCTTAAATATGTGGAAAAATTTAAGTCTCAATTGTGCTTTTAAAAAGCTAGTACGACTGCATATTCACTACTTTCTGAGTTAAGAGAACTTGATTACTATGCAAAATACACTCTTCATTTATCTCTTTTCTGCTTGTGGTTAGTGTTTGCTTTACAAATAGGCAGCATCTCTCAACGTATATTTGCTCTATTTTATGTTTTCAATGGGGCATACAGGAGTGAGGGGAAAAGATACAATATAAATAGAAAGGCTGTATTCCTTTGGGAATTATTTTTTGTTTATTTTACATTTCCTAAGATACCTTTTAGGTTCCTGAACTAATACCTTTCCAACTTCTACGCTTCAGCTCATTGAACCAACTTTCCACTGTCACACCATCAGCAAGAAATGAGAAATTCTGAGGGTCAGTGAACACAGCAAATTCTTCCACTGCTGCAAGGGAGACTATTGAGTTTTGGATTATTTGTATCTGTGATGCAATGTGCTAGGATACTAAGATGCTCCAGCAACAACACTTCCAAAATGCAGTTTACCTGCACTGGCATTGGCGTATGGATTCCTGTTATAGAAAAGTCATAGCTCAAAACGTGAGTGAGAATATTTTTCCTTTCAGTGGCTGCTGTTTTACTTGATAATGTCTATTGGTCTTTTTGACTTTATTAAAAAATACCACCCATAGGTACCACAAAAATAAAACTTAAAGGTTAAATAAGTATAGCTTTCTAAGCTGACCTCTCCACCAGTCTATAGCTGTGTAAGTACATCCAAGCCTCATAAAGTTAGAGTAAGTGAAACAAGATTTACTCTACTGTTCAAGTAGCAGCACTTCTGTTTTGGCAAATCTTTCAAGAGTTTTGGCTTTGCTCTGCACTGGAACAAAAATCCCCCTGCCTCTAAAATCAAAGAAACCAATGCATCCTTGTCAAAAGTCAAATGTGTTGGGATTACCTGTCTTAGTTGAGAACAGTTTATTATACTTATAGCATTTATAAGTCCCTCAATCCGTCTTTAAAATGTTTCACAAAAACATATGCAAAGTTTTGGCTGTATAAGCAAAACCACTAAAAATCAGAACAATCATAAGTACTCCATAGAGTGTAAGGAGTCTAGAAAGCTGGTATATAAGTCATCTGGTCAACAGAGGACACATGCCATTATTCCAAGTCAGGTACTCATCCTTGAACCTTCTCTGGGTGGTACTGTTCATTAGTTACTTTGTGATGTGAGCAACCATAAAATTAAATCCTGCAGGCCTCCCAATTCATATGTTTGATATATCAAGAATGTATTAGCATGTACATTTTTGCTCATAAAATACTGATTTTTGTTTTAAGGTCAAGTAATGAAAATACAGGGCCTAAAATATCAAAATGGCAGACTAAACATCTCCATAGTAATAGTTTACACAACCAGATAATGCAATCACTTAGAAACAGCAGTCAACAGATCTCTTCCTACCCATCATTTGTCTTGGAAACCTTAACTGAATAACTAAATTTGTACTAAATGCTCATGCAGTGCTTATATTTCTTCTAAAACGAAACATGCAGCATAAGTACATGATAGCAGGCTCTGTGTTACTGTTTCTGATGCTATACTCAAGTTTGGTGTGTTCGCCTTTTCTTTTCAAAACCACTACAGAAAAACCTGAACTGACATGACTTTCTTGGGTCTTCATCTCGGTGGGGGGATCTGGTTATTACTGCTTATCTTTCCTCAGCTTATTATATGTCTTCTTTTCTTTTGCTTTTTATGTTTTTCTCACAGAAAAATGCACTTGAAGCATAATACTGGTCTTCTATTAAAAAAGACAGTAATAAAGGGTAACCTGGGAATGTTATAGAGAAAGGTTACCTTGAGCTATGGGAACTGTCAACATATCAAAGACATATAACTAAGCTTTTGTTTTGATTTTACATTTTAGGCTGAATTTTTGCTCCTGTCCTCACTGCCTACTTAATAAATTCCCTCAAGTTAGTGAATTTTTCTTGATTTCTTTATAAAACTGGAAGACCCACAAAATGACAGTTCGGTTTAGTCTAAGTACAAACGTGATTGACATCAATACTGTAACAACCCTCTAATGAAACTTGCCCAATTCAGATTTAAACAGAAAAACATATGTCGTGAGTAACAAATAATTCTCATCATCCTCAAAAGCCTTGCCCCCAAAACACAAGTAAAGAAAACAAATGGCTCCAGTAATTAAATTCTACATAACTATGGTTTATTGGTGGTGATTAATAAAATAATGGCAATATGTAGCTCTTGAGGGCTGACACAACAGTTAGTTACTGGCATCATTTTGCTGAAGTCAGTTGTATTGCAGCCTGAGACTATAGTCCAAACAATGCCACTAAATTAGATGCCATCAAAAAGTAACTGCTAGCACTTCTACTATTTCAGTCTTCATTATCCTTTTTTAATTTGGATGTTCTGCTCATGTAGGCCTGAGGGCTTAAAATGTTGCACGCATTGCCATAGGCATGCTATTTCATACTACAGGTAGTTCATTAAAGGATGACACTTTAGGCAGGTATTTTGAGATAGGGTGCTTACTTGAAGAATATCCGTCCTAGTGAGTTATTTACTTTTTTAACATGCCTGTGAATAACTAGAAACAAGATTAATGAGAACTTTCTGAAAAACTGAGAGACCAGTTCAAAATGTCTTGTATGGTCCAGGCCTCTGTGAAGGCACCCAAAGCAAGTTTTCTGCCTTTCTTTCATCCTACATCCAGGGACTTGTTACAGCCTGTATGATGGCTCCATAAACAGGGAAGGAGATTGTTAAATTTCCTGTATCATCCTTTCCCAGCTGGGTTTCTGTTTCTCCTTTCCAAGAGGACCATCAGCTTCTACCACCAAGATTGTAATATTCAAAATCTCTCTCATATTTGTTGGGAAACCCAGTGCCTTGGCTTCTCATTAACCCTTCCCCAGCCCCATATGTCTCTCCCTCCCTGTGCTTGCTTTCGAGCCCTTGGGGAAAAAAGGTGCATGGCCAAGCCTTTGGACGTGCATCTCCTGCAGCTTGTTAGCTCCGATTACTGCAGTAACCACATCACACCAGGGTTTTCCTCAATGCCTCCATCTGGAAAACAGTTGGGTCTCATCATGCCTTCTCTTCCAATTGACAGATTGTGCCAGAACTCTTGTTCCTATAATGCTTAGATGCCTTCTAATTTCCGTGCTGATTCCACTGCTAACAAATCCAGATCCATTTTTGTTTTGTACTCTGGCTTAGAAACATCTACCCTCTGAGGTGTTTAGAGAAAGCAGCCATACCCCTTACTGCCTGTGTGCATCCAACCCTTGTTTAGCTATCCAACCACACTTTGCTCTCTTAGTTTCCTCTTCCAGGGTCCATCATCCAGTGCCTACAACCCTGAAAGCAGCTCTCCTCTACACCTGCTTCACTGGGAATTCATCCTTCTTGAAGGTGTGACCATAACTGCAAAACTCAAGTAGGGAAAGTGCAGAACTTCAAGATAAATGAGGTGCATCTGGTAGATCTGCTCCAAACTCATTTAATTTGCTTGACCAGCACTTGCTCAGCGAATAACCAAAGGTCTGCATGACCTTGGTTCAGCCAAAGGGTTTGTAATATCATGTGGACAGACACTCTGCAATTGTTTTGTCACAGTACCAGCTACAACACCTGATAGTAGCATGTCACTATGTCACCTGCAAAACTTATTCCCCCATCCTCAAGACAGTGAAGGAAGTGTTACAATCCTGTCTTTTAACACCAGGTATATGCTTTTAGAAGGCAAGTTATTCTACCAGTACCAACTCTGCTTTCAGGCTCCTACTGAAGTGCTTATTTGGCCACATGTGTGCTTTGTGGGGAGACGGTTGTGCTCATTTGGAAAGCTCAGGTGATGGGAGAGTTCAAACAACAATCTCCTCTAATGTTCTTTCAATATTTCTAAAATGAATTGAAGGTGATCTTTTCATTCCCTGTCCTAATTAGACTAATAAAATACTTCTAGGGAAAGCACTGCATAAAAAGACAAGGGATTATTGAAGGTCTATTCCTCAAAAATATCCTAACTATAAGCAGGACCTGTCATTACACTGCTTTGTTTTACATTTACTCAAATACTTTTTATGTTATAAAAGTGAAAGCACTGAAACCCAGCACTGTAGCATCTAATATTTGGTTTGCATGGATTTAGCCTTACAACACTGGTTTCATCATAAGTTAATAACAGTAAATTATGGAAACACAAAGACTAGAAATAGCTGAAAATAATTTGGAAACTACTAAACAGAGGATGTATCATTTTGTTACAGCAATCTGGAGCAGATTTGCATCATGTGACACTAGTGTGTGCTGCATACAGCGTCAGCCTGTGTTGGCACTGGCCCTGCCAACAGCCTGCAGGCTGAAGGTGAGTTACTGAGCATCAGCACTTGGGTACCACAGCCTCAGTTTGCACATCCAGACATTGACTGAGCAATTTGGAAGGAGATGCATTTTTAGCCTAGTCAATTCTACTGGCATGAAAGTGTCCATATTCACACCAATCTTGAATAGACTTATTTTCTTCCTATACCTAGGAACAATGAGTAATTTTGTCCAGTTTACAGATGGGGAAACCAAAACAAGCAGTTTAAGTAATTTGCAAAGATTTGGCAGGTGGAGGGGAAGGCAGGAACTTATCCCTGTTCTTGAAGCCCCTGCTGTCTTTTGCTGCATAAGGCAGCCCATGAGCTCCACCTCAGCTCCAGGGCAAGGGGCTCTCTGAGCAATGCTGGAAAGGAGGGAGCATGTCAGAGGTCAGCCTAGGGCGGCGTATGAGCCTGATCTATGGAAGTGATCAGAGAGTAAAGGAATGAATGTCGTAAATAGCTCCCTCAACAGCAGTAGGCACTTGGGCATGAGTACATCCAAAGTACATCTTGATTTTGACACATTGAGCCTGGACTTTGGGGATATTCCTACAGCTGCCTTGGCCTGGCATGCTTGTGGGTGATAACACAGTGCAGTAGGAGCTCCCCAGACAACCACCTCACTCTTCCATTAAACATTCCCCAGTAGTTGCTTCCCTCTGAGCTGTCAGCTCCCAGTGACACGCAGCATGACATCACATAGGTGCAGCCATAGCCAAAGGATTATTTATCCCTCTTTATTCTGCTTCATGTAGGAGACACATTATGACAATAGCACCGATTGCATCTGTGTGATTTACTCCTTGTGCATATGCTGTGTTTACAAGAACAGATTTCATTCTTCCACATGTGATTTATGCTTAACTGTAAAAGAATTCCACGGGAGATCTATTAAAAGTAATAGGAGACATAATATTTTCTAAGAAGATAACATTTTCTGTTTGCACCAGTGAATGGGTCTTTAACAGGTTAGTGCAGAGCACTGCTGTACACACAGCTGTACTCAGCAGAGCACAAAGAATTGCTCAGGCAATGAGGAAGGCTCCACACCCCAGTGTGCACACTAACTACAGGTGCCCACATTTTCCCTGCGCTCAGAATCTTTTAACTCTGCTAATTTATAATTATTTACTGAACTTCATGCCCCAGGACTGCTTTTGGAGGCAAATCATGTAAGGAGAAATTTTGCTGGATTTCAGGGAGAAGGATGGAAAACCTTTTCCTCTGTTTGAACTGTTCAGGGAGAAATAGAGGTGTAGGGCTTGAACCCCAATTACATTTGAATATTTACATATCTTTGGACTCAATCTTTAGATTTCCTCTTAGAGCAATTTGCATGTTAATGAACCCTAGAAATAATTCACTAATCAAAACACATTTCCCATCCAAAAAACATATGGACCTCGTACAAAGCTGTGTGGCAACCTCTGATTCAAACACTTTAAAGTTGAAAGGGATCAGCATCATTTGTCACTTTTAGCTTTTATGTATTTTCTTGGGGTCTATTTTGAGCAAACTCATTCCATAAAGTCATGGGGTTGAAAGACAACAAAAAAGGCACTTTAGATAGCAACAGTAAATATTTGGCATACATTGAAATAAGCAGGGCTTTGGGGACTGTGGCTTATTGGACTGAGAACCTTATGTAGCGTATTAGAGGTGCTGTATTCACCTGTTCTGTATTTCTTGCCATACACAGTTGTTGGACACTCTCATAAAACACTTGTTTTCTTTCATTGAGATTTGATATTTTATGGAAAATATAAAGCAACAAGGACCACCAACATATGCAGGAAACTGATTTTGAAAAGCAAGGTCCATGAGCCATTATGTAAAGACTCTTAGTAGTTTGTGCCAAATTATACTTATCATGGAAAAAAATATGCACATGAAAATTGAAACAAATTGAACTTAAAAGTTCAGCTGCCTTAGCTACTGAAACCTTCAGGATAGGTGGGAGGGAACACAGACTCACAAAGCACTGGAATGGTGTTTCCCTCTGCCCAGGAGTTGTTAATCTGTGGGTGGGGCAGCAGGGAGACATGTCCTTCCTCATCTTTAGCCCCTCTGCTCTGCCCTCTGTAGTTTCAAATACCAAGTTTAAACATAGCAGATGCAGACAAGCATCCTGATAGCAGAGAGTTTGATTTTGAACATGAGAGCAGAAGAGTGAAGGAGACCATTTCCCCCCATGATGAGCATAGGAGCCATTGACACAAATTGGCTACATAATACACAAAGATGAGACCCTTCTTACAGGGGTAGTCAGTGTCTTGCTGTATGGGATATTATGATCCATTATTTTGTTCTGCAGAAGGAATAGAAATGTGTGAAACCAAACGAAAAGTAGCAGTAAGGACAGAGAGGAGCCCCCATGATTTTTGACTTACATTTTCACAGTGAAGGATGACTATTTATGATGACAATTTGTCTTCTCTGTGACAAGCATTAGAGGTTTGGAGGTGTTTTTGCGTGCTGGTATCTCAGTTGTGTTAGATTTAGCTTGTGAGCAGCATCACAGAGGAGATGTAGCCAAATATCTCTATATGAACATAACTTCCATGCAGCCCCAAGGCTGTACTATGGCTCTTCTTCTTCTTCTTTCTCATACAGTAAAAAAAAGTGCATGCTTTGTGTGTGCCAGGTTGGCTTTAGCTTCCATCATGGTCCCAGCGAGACCTTTTCCAGCAGCTGAGCTAGTTCCTGGTGTGTCTCTATGCAAAAGTTTGACAAATCCGGACTCGATGATGCAAAATCATACTCCCAAATATGGGGCCAGTGAGAGCCAGAAGAAGTCTTCATTATACTTCCTGAGATGCCAGTGTCACTGACTGAAGGTCATCCTCCCTCTTGATGTCTTCCTGCTGAATCTTTTCTTTGACTCTTCTCATCAGGCAAACCTTGAGGAAGGTATTCAGCCTTAGCATGGAATATTTTCTGGGCACATTTTGGCTAGCAAACCAACTGCCCTTCACTTTTATCTACCTGAGTTTGGAGATGTCCTCCCACACGGAGAATCAAGGCACTGGATTTCCAGTCTGACCTTCAGCTCTCTCCATTCTTTTCTGTGATGGCACTAAGCCTCCATGAAAACACCTATATCAGACAATCCAAGTTTTTCCCCACTGGCAAAACTCCTTTTGGTAAAAATTTCAGCAGAGTTTTGTATCCATAGAATGGAACATGCCCCTTTTTTACACAATACAAACACAGTGACTACCAGCACAATAACTTTCACTCTCACACCCCACAACAGTCAAGACCTCTGTGATTTTCTTGATGTTATGGCAGTTGGCTGCTGAGTGGCCAGGTTAAAGTCAGACTCTGACGGGTAAACGTTCAGCTCACTGCCAAACTGCTGCCTGCCTCTCCTTTGTGGCCCTCATGGAATAGAGAGCTGGTCCTGGGGCAACTTCCCTGCTTAGTGTGATGGGAACTGTGTCTTGTTTGCCAAGTTTGGGCATGGCACTGACAAGCCTATATTCAACGGTATGGGATTTGCTGACACCTACGCCCATGAAAATATTAAATTTCTGTGCTCAAATTCCTGCTGATGAGCTTATCTCTAGAAAAGATGGTTCTGTTTTGAGATATCCTCATAATGGTATCATAAATAATTGCTTCATTTCTCTGTATTCTCTTTCTTGACATTGGCAAGAAATTATTAGAATAAGCTTTAAATAAAATGATCTAAAATAACTGAAAAGGCTAAAAAAAAAATATCCAGCAGATTCTTTTTTGACTTTGCTTGCTTTTTCAACATCCTGCTTTTTGGTCTAAAATATGAATTACATTCACTAGAAAATAATTATTTTTTTCCTCATTTTCATTCTGTAAACTAATCTACAAGGAAAAAAAGAATAAGAAAAGAATAATTTCTAAAGGACAAATGTAAGGTCACCTCTGATGTAGGATACTCAGTGCTACGGAAAGGTGAAGAGCGCTCCTGCTTAAGACATTATGCAGATGTATCACTGGGTGTGAGGAGAAAGAAAAGATATTTACTCAGGCTTTCCTTACATGGACATGAACACAGGGCAAACACGTGTAGGAAAAATATAAGCTTACCCAGGGCATGATTTATCTTAGTCATGTATCCATGGAACTGGCCTTTATTTGAAAAGCAGCCTAATTACTGAAATTACTGCTGCTGAAGTCTGCAGCACAGTAAAGGAATCTATATGTTCTCTGACATTAGAAAGTTTCACAATTTTCATATGTTTCAAATAGCAATATTGATCAGGCAATTACCAGACAAAAAACAGCAGCAAAGCCCATGAAAGAAAGTGGAGTTTCTCTCTGCATTCAGAAACATCTGAAACACATTTGTGTGTGTTTTCATGTAGTTGAAAATTTAACCAAATCACATCTTGTGTTTCAGTAGGTTTATTTTTCAAATGGGGGGAAGAAAAATTCTTGAAAAGAGAAAAGCTGTCCTGATGCTGTCCAAAAGGCTTGAGGCAGTTTCTACCCCATTAATTTGGATTTTTCTCAGCCCCATCTGTTTATTTTCTTTCGAGCAATCATAGTAGAGCAGATAGCCAGGCTATAAACATATGAGAGCAGGTGGGATTGGGAGATAATTTGCGAAGCACAATGCTATGTTCTCTGAGCATACCACTGCTGATTTGATGACTTGAGTGGTAACCTAATTTGTATGCTTTTATTTATTTATTTTAAAACCATACACTTTTTGTGTCAGAGAAACATGCATTTGTGGCTAAATGTGGAAGGGGGAATCACACAGATGCCATGCTGAGTAAAACAGTTTTCTGCCAACTTATCTGCCTTTCAAAGGACCGCATCTCATAATTCTGAGCAGAAGCCAGCAGAAACCTTAAGACTCTTCTGCCCTCCCTCCAACCACGTTAAGTGCTGTTTGTGCATGACACATTATTCCATGAGTTGGCAGAGTTTGGGAAAAACGTCATTTGACCATCTTGTGAGACCTGTCAGAGGCAGCTCAGAATCCCCTGTCTCCAAGGGCTGAAGTAGGTACACATGTTCAGATGTATAGGTCTGCATATAAATACATACACATACATTTAAAATGGGTTGAAGTACTGAATAGTGGAGTTTTCAGTTCTATTAAGTCCTGGGGTTTTTTAGACAGCTTCTTTATTAAATTTTCAAAGTGAAAAAACACTAAACACTCCTCATCTTTAGATTCTAATAAAATTGGCATCTTAATTACATTAAACTGATCAATATACTAATAGAGCAGCTAAGGCTTTTTTTTGCCTTTATGAGAGCTATTGGGCTGATGGCGTGCTATGAAAATTTAATGCTCCTGTGTCTTCTACCTTAATTATGCCTAATGAGCTACTTGCCTTAATAAACAAGCGAATTCCAACTTCCTGTCAATATTTTTCCCAGCAAGACAATATAATGTTAGATGAAATTGTCTTTCTCAATAACTGAAAGAGTTTAGGAATACTAAGTAATATGATCTATAAGAGTGCCTATATGATATAAGCTGGTGCCCTCCATGAGCACTGATAAAGAGATTTAATTTAGTCACTTATTTATTAACAAATATTTCTCCCTTAGGCAAAGCTGGTCCCAATTAAGAGTCAAATTTTCAAATGATAAAAGTAAGTATTCTAATAAAGACACTAATTGGCATATATGTTCTTTAAATATAGTCATAAATTAGAATATGTCGTGGCAATTGATGCCACTTCTATTAGCATCTCTCCAATTCAAGACCAAAATTTCCCTATTAACCGGGTTCATATTTTACCATGTTAAGAATGCCAAATGCAAATACCCTCCCAAACATCAGTAAAGCAGCCATACTTATGAGGCAATGAGTGGCTAGGGGCAGAACCTAATTACTACTGTTTCTGAATCCACAATTAAAAGCCAACAGACAAGCTAAATAAACCCTGGTAACCCAAAAAGTTATTGAGGGATCAAGCACAAGCCAAAAAATAACAGAGTTGGGACTGTCAGGAAAGCTTCATACAGAATGAATTTTAAAGATGAGTAAAGAAGAGTAACGATGAGACAAAAGCGATAAAATGGGGGAAAGGGTTTTAGAGCAAACAAGAGATAACAATAGAAAAAATAAGCCTCAGTCACACTCCTTCAGGAAGACAGACACAGTGGGCTTTTTATATGCAGATCTGGAAAAGCTCCTTATAATTTTACAGAACAAGTAACCCGTGAAACTGAAGACCATGAAAAGAAAAAGCTGTTTGAAGGAGTTACTTCAACAGCTGAAGATCTCCCCACAGTGTCGTAGGGCTTACTCTGCAGGGTATGCTCCCCTCAAGGTCCAAGGTAGCAGCATGGCTGAGAATGGATGCTGATTTCCAACAGTCCTCTCAATGCTTCTGTGTGTGCACAGATCCCAAACTAAGTGTTCTGGAACAGAGCTGAACAACTCATGATGAACATTTTCAGAACAGTAGTACAAGTACCTGTGAACATTTGAATTCATGATAATCAATGTTGTCAACACTTTATATGCGCATTTCTAGGCAAAGAGGCACAGAGATCAGCAATGAGTAAGAGCTAAGCACATGTTCTACAGGACTGAGGCAGCTGCACAAATTGTATTATATGTAGCAAGGTGTGAATTTCCTTCATTCATGTGTAAACAGTTGCTCTTGCTCTATTACAACTTCATTTTAAGCATTCAACACTCTAATAATTATCTATATCCATTCCTCTTTATCCTTTATAGCTGCCTAACCAAGAAAGAAATCCTAAGAGGCTGGCTTCGTGCAATGTTTTTTTGCAAATAACACTTTTTGCATCTCTTATTCAGTCTGGGAGCACTCTGTTTTCATTGTTCACTTTAAGATATAAGAGATACACAAAGATATAAATTATACTGAATTTAAGTTTAACAAAGATGGGGGAAATTTTGTGAATGATGGAGGATCTTCCACTGACAAATAGCTGCAATGCGATTGTATGCAATGCTATTGTGTGCAATGCTGCATGTCACAGGGAGAAAAGACTTTACTTTTTTATGTGAGCATAAATGTAACCTCTAAGTATCATACACATCATTCCAGTTTGTAAGCAGGTTGTGTCTTAGCAGGGCAAAGATGAGAAGAATCACAGCTTGATCCAGGGGGAAAAGAGGAAATGGCATACGCTTAGGCTCTATCCATCCCTACAGCTATTGCCTGAGGGTCTGTCTTGCCCAGCACTGGCTGGTTTAAGAAAATCTGCAGGTAAAGAAGGAGCAAATATGAATGAAATACAAAAAAGCTGGAAACACCTTGATGTGCTTCTTTAGTAGGGTACAGCAGGCTTAGTAAACACTTCAGAATTTACTGTTTGTCTGGAAGTCTGCTTCATAAAAGCTTTTATGGAGGCAAGTAAAATAAGAATTGTTTCAAGTCCTGATTTTTGCTGGTGATGTTGGAAGAGGAAACAGATTTGCTTCCCTTTGATTAAAAAAATATTGCTTGTCAAGTCAGTTGTGATAGTGAGTGTGCTTGCACCCAGTACCTAATGGGAATACCACTACTGATGCAGTCTGGCATATCAAGTAAAACAGATAGCTGTGGGATGTGTAGCCATCTTGAAAACATTTGAGACAGTACATTAAGAAGTGATCTGTCAATAGACACTCATTTAATACATCAAATTGGTGAAATCTCTATTTGAATTCAGAATCTTATAATGCGGTAGATAATTAGCGTTTATATGCTGGAAGTCTTTGTAAATGAAAACACAAGTCTATGTTTATCTACTCAGTTGTCACATTTTCTACTCTCCCATCTCATTTCCATATTGTCTAAGTACATCTCTGTATTGAGATGCATTACCTAGCTTTATTTAATACTTCCCTTTTATCAATCTCGAAGCTCTTCACAAGGCACAGTGAACATCAAATTGTTTCAAACATGTGGTCCTACTTTAGTTAAAAAATAACCTCAAAAAGTAACATTGCTGCATTTCCCAGGTGTTTTTCCACTCCAGAGCCCACACACTGGCTAGCCAACAGCTTCCTTCCAGTCTGTCCTTGCAGGGCTCTGCCCATTGCTAGCAATTTGAGGTGCTGTGCCACTGACGTGGAGGTTTGCTCACAGCTCTTGCTGCCCTGTGATACAGGAGCTTTCAGGGAGAAAATGAAGCAGTGCTGTGTATTGCAGAACGCAAGTAAAAAGTCCTTTTTTGTGAATATGGTACCATCTTTTTGCCTTTGCACATAGAAAAGCGAGAGAGATTGCCACAGATAATTTTACATGCCACAGGGACCTTATAAACAGTGGAATGAGGAAGTAATTTTCTGGGATTCTCATTCACCCCTTTATACAATTTACACATCTCCATTTACACACCCCAAGATAAACTGTTTCCCAGAGTGGAATAATTTCAAATATGGAGAAGTACTAGATGTTAACTAATATTTAAATGGAATCGAATAACTGCAGGGAAGAGTTCACAAACAAGCCATGAATGGGCAGATTTTTACTATGAGGTTTTGATGCTCATCTACATTCCCTTCTCACCAGTAGCAGTTCACACTTCAGTGGATTGACTCTTCATTTTTATGAGATTGAAATCAGAGTTGAACACTCAGTGCATAGATGTGCACTAGTGATTTGGAAGTTGCTTGAATGATACAAGGCAACAAAATTGTTTTGGCTGTTCTCAATTTCTAGGTTACTTATGGTTGTAAATGAGATCAGGCTTAATAGGAAGTAAAGAGGTTGCAGGGTATTATCTGGTATATGGGAAAGTTTTCAGTACTTTTTAACAGAAAAACAACAAAAAGAGCCAAAAAAGAATGGGTAATATCGATACTGTAGGTACCAAATACACAGGGTTTGTAAAGAAGGATATGCAGGATTACAGCAGGTAAACTACAGTAATGAAAACTGTGCGTATGATAGAAACGGTGTATACTTGGAATGAAATCCTGCCGCTCCACCTAACACCCATGTATTCGCATAGCCTTCCTAATCATAATTGTAACATTAGCCTGTAAGTATTGCTTGCAGAAAAAATGACAAATTATTAGCTAAGTGCATTTGGTTTTCTCATTGGGGTGCACTGAAACTTTTTATCTTTCTTTCACTTCTGCCCATCCTATTCTGATACCTGGATACTACCTGAGAGATGCTGATAATCTCCTACTGTGGATAATCTCTCCACCATGGGACATTCATTATGATGCTGCTCTGGTCTTTTAATTTGAATAATTTATCAATTTAAGGAAAAACAAACAAACAAACACACCAAATCAAAACAAAAAAGGTGCTAAACTAACTAAATACCGAGTATATAACCTTGGAGCATGGATGTAGACCATAGTGTTGTGGATTGTGGTTACTTGGATTTCTTACAGTTCCTTTTCCCCAGGAACTTTTTATGTACATATTTATAAAGCATAATATGAAAAGAGTTAGATTAATCTTGTGTTTTATGGCAGATTTCATGGCTGTTGATCCATGAAAGCCAGAGCAAACTTACAAGACAGACCAGTGATCTTTACCAAGTAGTGGAGGAGTTAGTTATATGTTATCACTGTCAATGAGACATTGCAGATTTGTGTTACACTTTGATACAGATGAGTGACCTGTAGTGATACAGAATTTGTGATGCTCTGGCTTTAATTAACCTCCTTTGCGAGTGAAGCTGAACAAGTAAGAATACGATCCT
>JBCJKH010027230.1:0-28789 GCA_039877255.1 Loriculus beryllinus | reverse complement strand
TTACTGTTAGGGTGGTGAGGCACTGGAATGGGTTGCCCAGGGAAGCTGTGAATGCTCCATCCCTGGCAGTGTTCAAGCCCGGGTTGAACAGAGTGTTGGGTGACATGGTTTAGTGTGAGGTGTCCCTGCTTATGGCAGGGGGTTGAAACTAGGTGATCTTAAGGTCCTTCCAACCCTAGCTATTCTATGTGTGAAGTCCAAGTCAAAATGTATCAAAATTGATTCTAATGTGTTCAATATTTTTGTTCACATGGCTTGGAAGACAAAAGTTAGGTGTTGAATAAATAGACTACTTTGGATATTTAGGGGAATTTTTGTTTGAATTTCATGAGTGATTCCACTTCATGCTGTGTGATTTGATTTTTGGCCTTTGCTGCTCCTTCACAAATTGGTTCCCACTCCAATTCCTGTATGTCTCAGCGAGGCCAGCCCCTTGACTGGCTCCATGTGACATTTCCACCTATCTCCTCCCATGCATTGCTCTGCATTTGTAATGCTTTTAGATTATTCCAGTCTTGCACACAACAGACTTTCACGGCATTCCCAGTTTTCATTCCTTCTCCTTCCCTTCCCCACTCACCTCAAAGAGCGAAAAGTCTTTAAAGAAGGGGAATGGTCAGATCTGGAAAAAAAAAAAGGAAATGTGCCAGTAGGGATTAGCTGGAGTATGCGTAGGCAGCTGTATACTCTGGAAGGAATCTCGTCATATTTGTTTTCCCTTGTTCTATGTTTTGTAAGTTCTCCTTTAGCTTATCTCCAGTTTGGCTGTGCCTGATGCTGAACTTAGATGCCATTTAATGAGATTCTTCAAATCTTGTACTCCTGTGGATAGTGAAACACGTGCTAGCTTGACAGCCTTCCCTAGGCTTCAGAGTTAACAGTCCAATGACATAGAGTAAAAACCTCTCTCTCCCCAAGGAACTGTAAGACCTGGCATTTCTACAGGCTCAGGAAAACTCTTGTACCTTGTTCACATTGTATTCATTTTCAGAACTGCCAGTGCTGGCAGTATTTTCAATAGCAACAAAAACGTTTGTGCTTTCATTTTTTCTAAATGACAGCTCAGATCCTGACACAGCCATGAGCTGGCAACCTGGCTAGCTGAGCTAATCCAAACTGGCCCAGTTTACTTGGCATCAGCAAGGAGGAAATGTCTCATTCTGTACTTGGCTTGTCAGAGAAGGTCTTGTTGCCTTTGTAGCAGTGTAGAATGACTGGCTGCTGCCCTTTGCTGCAGAGTTATGAATCGTGCTCTCTCTGTACTAGGAAGTAAAGTGTCTCACATGAATGGGTCTATTTGCCTGTCTACAGTACCACCCACCTTCCTCCTGGCACATCTGCATAAACCTGAAGCGTGGCAGCACATACCAACCTCAAAAGCAAGTGCCATGTAGCATCCGGCTAAGTATTAATTGTACCAAACATGAATTAATAGAACTGCTTTTCAGGCTCGACTGAGAGTGCAAGAAGCAAAGATGCCTTCATACAGGCAAAACTTTCAGCTCAAGTTTCATAGTCTTAATACAAATGTTTATTTGTTCCTTGATCTATTTTGCTACTTAAGAAAAAAATACATAATAATGTCAAGAGCCTGCTTTGAGGCTTATCAAAGTGGCTGGGAGGATTTTCATTCTTCCTCTCCTTCTTGATACTAGACAGGAGTTCTGTCAATCTGTTAATGTGGCTTTCCACATGTCTCTGAAAGGCATAACACAGACAACAATGATGGTAAAGCCTCTGTTGTACAAACTCGTGGACCACTCACATCTCCTGACCTCCTGGCCTACTACCAATCCTCAGGCTTCCTCCAAGGCAGCCCAGGGAGGTTTGTGCAGTTTGCTGCCCTGGATGATGCTGTTAACCACAGTGTAGGAACTGTCCCAGAAGACTCTGCCAGTGCCTCAATCTGCCCTTTGATGTTCTGCTGCTCTCCTAGTCAGTTTGGTCTAGAAAGTGGAAAGAAAGATGAATACAGACATTAAGTATATCCTTGAGCAGCAAAGCACATGAAGCCTACTTTTTGGTAATTGTGCTTCATAACTGCTCTCTCTAGTAGCCAAGGTGCTCTCTCTCATTTAGCTTCTCTTGTGTTTCTTAAGAGTTGAGCTCTGGTTACAGCCTTAGTGGGGATTTAACAGGATCTGTCTCTCTGCTATCCAGCAGTGTATTTTTGTGAAAATCACAGCAACCTGATTATTTCTGAGACCTCTGCCCCCTTGTCAATTTTGATTGCAGTTGGCCCAGGAGTTCAAAAGGCTGTAACAGTTTGATCATATAATCCCAGCTTCCTTAGGAAACCAAGCTAAGGAGCAAACAAACAGAAGTCCTTACAGAAATACTCCCTTGACAGCTGAGGAGTTTTTTTTTTAATCAACACCTTGAGTTCTATGAAGATTTTTACCTTCACTTCCCACAAATATTGTCTTACAGATCAGCCACTAAATGTGCAGAAGTAGCTCTGGAGAGGCACTGTTACAGCCAGGTTTGCTTCAGGATTAGTCTGTGTCCCAGTGGGAGCCATGGGAAACCAGCACAGGACCCAGGTGTCCGGCCAGCATCACCCCATACACCTTGTGCAGAAGATGACCACTTGTGGAGTAATTAGCAGACATGTTTAACCAGAGCAAAACTCAGAGCTGAGCTGTTCAGTGAATGGGGCATAAAGAGGGAGAGGAGTTCCCCAGGTGGACAATCTCCTCTGACTTATTCACCCAGCTCAAATCCTGTCCTGAGCTGCTGTGTTGGGACAGAGGGGGGATGTTACCAGCTCCAGCCCTGGAAGCCTGGGACTAGGGATAAAAAAAGACACCTGACCGTGGTCCCAGATGGTTTCTTGCCCAGCTTGGAGGGTCACTTGCCCTAGGGAGTGCAGGGAGCAATCTGAGTCACTAACGGCCCTGATTTAGGCACTGGAATTGGAGCAGAGCAAAACTGTCTGCAACTCACAACTTTGACACATCCACCGCTGTGCAGCATGACTTCAGAGCAGGAGCACCTTGCCTGGCTTTCTCCAGGTTAGCGGCCAGCTTCTCCTTCCTCCTCTTCTTTTTCCTTTGTTGCTCTTTCCATGATCTGCTGAAAGGGTGATTTTACAACCTAATCCCAGTAAAAGACAGAAGCTGCTGATGCCGAAACCCTGGTCAAGAGCATGCCTGGATGGTCCAAAGTAATATGTTTTGGTATTAATTGCAAACGCTTTTGCATCTGTCAGTTTCAAAGCAGTTCTTAAAATAACAATAATGGAATGGCAAATATGCCAAAAGCGATTATTTATGCACTTTCAGTGTTATTTGATCTCTGTCAGTTACTACTGTGTTCCAAAGAAGAGGCTGGTGAAGCAAATCTCCCTCCTCTTTCTTTTCAAGGAGATGGGGACTCACATTTTCATGTCGTCAAAAAAAGATGACGCCTCAAGCTAAGGCGTTTAAACAGCAAACACTCGTTTGAGGGGAGAACTGACTCCGTGGCAGAAAAAGGTCCTGGGGGGGGGGGGGTGAGGCACTGCCTACATCTCCGGCTCCGACCCCGAGCAGGGCTCCGAGTCTACCGGGCTGTAAATAACCTGATAAGTGATCGAGAACGGCCTCTCGGAAGGCACAGCCCTCGTTTCTCCTTTCCTCAGGCAAAGAGAAAAAGATCTCTTTTTTTTTTATCTTTTCTTTCCTTTCTCCCTTCTTACTTTCTTTTTTTTTTTTTTTTTTCCCCAAACACAGCTTTCCCCTAAGAGGTGTACGTTTAATTATAAAGGGGCCTTTTTCTGTTGTAATCTGTTTCCAGTTCAATTCCTTTGCTGGATAAATCCCTTAAACGTGTTGTCATTCCTTATTTATTGATTGCAGGTATTTGGGGTTTAATTGAGCAAGTCGGTCGTGGCCCAGGGCAGGAGTGGCGCTACATGAGCAATTAAATCTGATTAGCCCGAGCCCTTTAAGCCCCAGCTGGGTGATTGATAACCGAGACCAACATTCTTCAATTGACTCGCTACATCAAAAAGGAGAAAGGCTTAGGGAGAAAGGAAGAGAAACGCATGGGTCCAACATGAAAAATAGCAAAGGAGCTGAGTTAACGGCAAAGAGAACAGGGAGAACAGTCGTGGTCAGCCCATAAAGTAAATCCGTAAGTGTCTCCTCTAAAAGTCAGCCAAGGGCTGCTTTTCGGTGGGTTTTGGTTTGGGTTTTTTTTTCCTTTTTTTTTTTTTTTTTTTTTTCTTCTTCTCTTCTCTTTCCCTGTTCTCTTCAGCTTGGGCTGAAGCGAGAATGCGCAAAAGTGCCGGAGCTCGGATTTTAACACCCTTCAGCCCTCGGAGCTGAGCATCCATAAAGCTGTCGTCTGTTTGTTAGTGTGTTTGTCTGGTCCGTCATTACGCTTTTTGCCCAGTAGTTTAAGAAAATAAACTAGGAGGGAGAACAGGAGTGAGTAACCCCCATTTATCAAGCTGATGGATGTCCGGTGTCTCCCTTTTGCTGCGGAGGGGAGGAGCAGCGGATGCCGTGGGAAGAGAGAGGTCCCTCCTGCAACATCCCCGCCAATGCCGGGGAAGCGGGGTCTTCCCGGCCGCTTCGGGGTTTTGGGGGACAGGGATGCTCCGAGTCACTGGCTTGGAAGAGGTAGCAGCTCTGCTCTTCTAAGCTGGCCGATGCTCCGTAACAGTCTGATGAATTAGTCCTGTTAAAATCTCGGGAGCAGTATCCCCAAGACACACACCACCCCCAGAAGCAGCCTAGTTTTCTGCTCGGCACCAGAAGGAAGGAGGGGGGGGGGGAAGGTACCGGCAGCTCGCAGACCCGCCTCGCCTCTACGGAGCCAGACCGGGGGATCCCGCCTTTGGCGCACGGAGCCACCGCGCCGGCACCGCCCGCCTCCTCCTAAATTACAGCGAAGGCGACTTGACGGGAGGAATCAAAGCGAGGGGAGTGGGGGAAAGCCTCGGGGGGGACGACACCGGGCGGGGGGGCAGCCGGTCCCGGAGGGCAGCGCCCTAGGCCGGGGCGGGCGCCGGGGCTCGGCGGGGTGGGGGGGTGCCGCCCCCCCGGGGCTCCGAGGGCGCTCCCCTTCTGCCCGCCGACTTTTCCCTCGGATCAAAACAGCTTGAAAGCAGCAGAAATCACTGGGGAGGGGAGGAGGACGTCAGCAGGAGCTGGACTTCTAAAAACCGTTCCGCCCCATAGGCTTTAATATTAAAAACCCCCTAGGAGTCTCAGACACTGTATTAATTAGTGCAACCACCCATGAAAAGTTGGGTTTGGAACAGCATTCTTTGCCCTGTGTGAAACAGCAACCCTAATAAACAATTGTTAACTTGGCCTATTGCCTCTGGTAAATTACACAGCATTAAAAAATAATGCTTTTCATATTAGGCAGTAATTAAAGGTTGGGACAGCTTTAAAACAAGAGGGGGAGGGGGAGGAATCAAAGAAAATATAAAAATGTTCTTTCAAGAGTTATGGGAGGCTAATAAAGTATGTCTGTTATAGTGCACCACTTTGCCCCCAGCTACAGCCAAACTGGAGCCACTGCAATTGCCTCTCAATAAGATAATGATATTCCTTTCTCTGCTATTAAAAGGCTCCCAGTGCAAACTTAAAATGATTTATTTAATTTAAGAAATTATGAGGTGTAACTTCAAAGCGTAAGCCGTTAGTAATGGAAAACACCAGGTTGTTTAAAATTATAATAATAATTGTTTGGAATACAGTGACATCAAAGTGCTTTCATCACCAAATAAAATATAGCACAGACCCCCAAATCCAGTGGAGTTTATTGAGTAGACATTTTTTGGTGTGTTTTTATTATTTCCTTATCAAGAGACATTATTTTAGCAGCTCCTTTTCTCAGCTTTGATGTTTTGACAGTCTTAAATTAATTTTATTGCATTTTTTTGGCTCGGAGATGGGAGATTATTCTGACTGCTTATTTTTCATTATGACTTTTTTGTTTTCAAGAACCGGTTTGTTATTTAACACAGCACCTTGATAAGCGCGGTTGAAATGAATTGGCCATTACAGGTCATTAAAAAGCAAAGAATTCTGTTTTCATGCAATCCATTACACGTCTGGGAAAATATTCCTACTTAAAACAAACTTTGAGCTGAACGCTGGCATAATCAGTTTAATAAAACGGGTAGCGCATACTTTTAAGGATCATGGTTTTTTCTTTACGAGATTCTTGCTTATTCAAAACACAGCAATCTGAGAAATACGTATACAGAGCATTTTGCCAAAAAAGTCTTGCCTTTACAGTAAGAATATCACAGAATGTTTTTAATTTCCTTGAACAGTGTTATAAAACATTAATCGTGCGTACATCGCTTGAGACTTTTCCTTCCCAAGCAAAGCAGAATTATTCCAATCCCCTTTTAAAAAAATGGTAGCATTTTAAAATATACCGCAGTTGCAACTTTATAGACCGGTATTTCCACTAAAACAGCAGGGACAGAATTGCTCTGGTGTTAAAAGACTGAAATATAATGCATGGAAAGATTTTTATTCCTTTCGTGAAGCTAGTTGGGAACTGCTGGTAGCACCCGCCAAATACCTTATGGATTACGGTGGGAAACACGCATCGAGGGACTAAAGAAATCATAACCAACTCAAAACAAACCTAAAAAGCTCAACAGCAAAAGGAGACCCGAAGTCACCCGTTCACCGAGCTGGCGGCCGGCACCGAAAGGGACCGTGAACCGCGTAGCGCTTCTTTCCTGGGGTTCCCAGTGCAGGGATGAGCTTTTCCCTGAGATTCCTAATGCTTTTCACCTCCTGCTCTGGAAAGGGGAAAAAAAAGGGGAAAAAAAATCAGAGTAACCACTTTGGTTTTATTTTGAGAAACAGACTTTCTCTGCAAAGGATGTGGGCACTGCCGAAAGTACGGGAACTTCAAGAACTGACCCCGGAAAAGGTTTGTTTTAACTCTCCGTCCTGGTTACTGATCATGGGCACGAGAGAAACACAGTCACGCTATGGAGTGTTGTTTCGTGTTTATTTGTGGATTATTTTTTTTCCCTTTTAGTGATTTTATGTATATATATATATATACATAAAATATATATATTATATATATACGAGAGATACGCGTTAGTCTGCGAGGCTATTAAACTGCGGATAAAAACAGGGGAAAATATATTTTGGAGAAAGAAAACTGTTAAGTTCCTTATCCGAACAGCCCTGAGCTGAATCCACTGCGGCTGCATCGCAGACTCTCCTGCTCCTTGCGCGGGAGCTGCGCCCAGAAGGGAAGAGTGCGCGGCCTGGGGCCTCCTCCGCAGCCCTGGGGAGCTGGGCGCTTCTCGGGTGGGTGGCTCGTCCTGTGCCATGCACCGCATCCTGCCCTCCGTGGGCTCCCAGCTCACCCCATAAATTCCTTCAAGCCCCTTCAAAAGATGTGCGCGCATCGTGCACTTTCACAGCTATGCATACAAGGGCTGTATGGAAACTTGCGGCGTTCAGCTCACCTCTATAGCGATGTGTGTGCGCGTACACACAGCCCCGGTGAGGCGGTGCCCGCGCTGGGAAGCCCGCACTGGGGCCGGTCGCGGGGGGATTACACACATACACGGTGCTGCAGACTCCGCCAACCATCCAGACCTGCCGGCCCGGAGCCGAGCTGTGCCCCCCCGGACATATCCTGGTCTCCCTGGGCACTCCGCGGATCGGGATCAGCGGAGCAGGTGCCCGCTCCTGCGCGGAGCTCCCGCGGCGTGGAGCTTTCCTCAGAGCCGGTGCCCAGCCCGGGCGGCTCCATCCCTACGGTACAGCCCTTAAGGTCTCCGCTGCCCCCGGCTTCGCCGAGGGGCTCCCGACGAAGATCAAATCCCTTCGCTTTCGGGGATGCGGCTGAGAGACGCGCCGCAGCCAGCGAGTTTTAACTCCTTCCCCGTAAAACACAGGAATTCCGGGGTTTGACAAGGCAACGTGACAACATGAAATGCAGGCTCCGAGCGCCCGTGGCTTTAGGTAATGAGCGCTGGGCCGTAGCCGGTCAGAAAGCCCATTCCTAACTGTTTATGTCAACAAATCCATACCTCGTGAATTAAGGTCCCGGGAGAGCCGCTCTGTGCCCGGCTGGCCTGAGCCGCCGTTCAGCAAGTCGGGATTTTAAGGATCGGGATAATTTATCGTGTTGTTTTTAATGTTTATTATTTATTGCTCTAATTATTTTTCACTTTCTATTGGGAATTTAAAATATATAGATGTACCCGGAACAAATGCCAACTCCTTTCAGTCTCACTCAACTTCTAATCATCGCATCTGCTTTGTGTCAGAAAATACTTTGGGAACAATTTAACTTTGCATTAAAATAACTAATTAAAGCCACACCTCCACAGCCTCTTGCGAAAGTGGAGGAGGAATTTCGGTAAGTGCATCGCTTTAATGATAGCATTCTGATTTCCCTGCCTTGCTGTAATTTATTCAGTTACAGATCTGCCTGCGGGGCAGCTCCCATTAGGCCGATGATGAAGTCTCATGAGTAAAGCTTGACACCTCCCTCCTAATAAAATATAATACTCAATTAACTCGGCCTTTCTGAAGGCTTTAATTGGAACAAGTTAATAATGGGCGCAGGGTGAATTGTCATGCCATCCGCAAGTTCGGGGATGGTGTCATGGATCCGTCCTGCCTTTCCCATAACAGAGGTTGTAACCGAGATTTGGAAGCTTTTCCTTCAACACCCTTGTGTTCTGCAATAAATCTGTATCCATTTAAGGATCTATCATAACACACACAAAGCTCCTGCGCTCAAAGAATTTCCAGCGAAAAGATTTAGCTGTAATCCCTGACACAGCTGATTTATGCCGAAGGTTAAAATGTACCGCTGGTTTATTTATAACCTGCCCAGCCCTCGGACAACCGGGCGGGGAGTGTAGGGACGAGGGGTAACTGTCCCTGCCCCAGAGCTGGGGTGAGAGCGCTTCGAAGAAAGTGAGCCCGGGAAAGAAGCGGTTGTCTCCGGTTTTTATGCGGCAGTAAATGCTAATTTGAAAAGTCTGCGTGGCGATTAGATCCCCCCAGCTTTGCTCCCTACAGTTGCGAAGCGGGAAGGTTAACAGGGGTTTTATTTAGGAGCTGGGAGAGAGGCGAGCAGGGTAGGATGAGCGATGCCCTAGGATCCCGAGCCGCATCCCACTCCTCACAGCCCAGCTCGGGAGGCGTCCTGCCCCCCTGCACTTTTCCTCCCCGCACAGCAGAGGCCGGAGCTACCGGGCTCAGTGCGCGGCTGCCCAGCCCACTCGGGGAAACGGGTGCACCCTCTGGCCGCGGAGCTGCCCGCTGGGAGAGCGATCCGCTCTGGGATGCTGGGGGAAAACTCTCCTCTGTTCACTGGAAGTGCATTCGGGTTCATCTGCTTCCACAGAGCAAACGCACCTTTTTTCTCCACCTAGGATGCCAAGCCTCACTCCAAGCCTTCTACAACAAAATTTACGCTGGTGTAGCACGGCACTTGGGTGTAACATGGTAAACTAACCCTGACTTCCTGGGTACTCCTCTGATCTGAGTAACCCTCTCCAGCCCCTCTCACCAGAAAAGCCGAGGTGAGTGCTCTGGCACCTGCTCCCTGGGCAGCACAATGAAGCTGCTCTCAAAACCATGTGTTGGCAGCACATGGGAGCCCCGCAGCGTCACTATACAGAAGTATTCATGGAATCATAGAATAGTTTGAGTTGGAAGGGACCTTCAAAGGCTGTCTACTGCAGGGGCCTGATAGATCTTCTCTGTATGACAAGACCAGCAAATGGTGCGGGGGTTGAGGCTAGCCACCCACTAAAGCACAAATTTGAAGACAATGGAAAGGCAAGTCAGAAGGAGAGTCTTGAGCAAAACAGAAAGGTACACGAGCTAAGAAAAGTGATGGAAACATCACCAGAGTATGATGTTGTAAAGAACAGAGGCGCCTAAAAGCGGTTGTTAAAAACAAGGAAACCTCATAAAAGGTTTGGCTTTCGACTTTGAATTGTTGACTTGCAATTCACCTTCATGTGCTGCAAATTTGGCTTTAATTCAGATTCAGAAAGGGGAAATAATCATAAAGGCAACCCAAACATTCCTTTGAACTTGACCCAGCGGTGCAAAACACACACACACTGAAGTTACCTTTTAAAGAACTCCAAACGCTAAGAGACCCACACACAATTAAACATGTTTTTTCTTTTTTAATTTAATTCGAAATAAGAGATAAGAAATAATAAATCTTCAATAAAATATATAAAATTGTACAAGGCATCCCTTTCAAAGGGACTTTCCTATAATGGAAGATTGGGCCGAGGAGGAGAGAGAGGGAAAGTTCATCTATAGTGGGTCCCAGGCGGTAACACTGCCTGGGTCAAAACAAACCAAAAACCAGCAAAACCTCGTGGCTTTTTTAATTTTTCTCCTTTTTTTTTTTTTTTTGTTTTGATTTGTTTCTTTCTTCCAGAACAACATGCTAAGAAAATAAATCCAGAAGAAGCTCTGCCTTCAGTGCTCCACAGCCTTTGGAGTAACTTTCTCACAAAGTTTAGCAAAAGTAATACATATAATACAATAGTTATAAGGAGAAGCCTGGGGAAGACACTGCCAGCGCTTGGGGAGCTCCCACAGGGACAGGCAGGTTGCACAGTCTCTTGGCATCCCACCATTCTACCAGTAGAGTTGTTTGTTTGTGATACTTGGATCTCACCTAAGAAGGGCTTGAAGCATGAGTCACATTGGCATCCTCAGCAAGGGAAGGAGAGGAAGACTCGGGGGTTCTTCTATTCAACATAGACTGTTGCAAATACTAATAAAAAACCCCAAACATCTCCCAGAAGTGTTCCACAACCCTTTGCTCACCACCACTGTGGAAACAACCCACAATCTTCTTTCCCCAGAAAGCTTCCTTCCTTCTCTCCTGGTTTTCAAAGAGCTTTGCAGAGCCAAATTTACCTGGCTGTAGCCAAAAATTTGTAAGCATGCCAATAGGAAGAGATAAAGACCAGACTGCCTAATAACCCTCCTTTGCACTTTACCTCCCCTCACAGTGCTTTACAAACACTGAAGCTATTTATACAGATAAAGGCATTACAGGAGCCAATGGTGGATAAAGCTGAGCTCTACATTTAGGGGCCCTGATGCTCATCTTGTTGCAAACATTTGTCAAGGTTTGGGGTATGAGAATTTTTCTTATCCCCAGAAATGCAGGAACTTGCTGGCTCTGAACTTCACTCAGGCTCTACTGGGTCTAGTTTCTATTTACACGGTGGCTCTAGCTAAGGGCTCTGCTTTCTTTAAAAAAAAAAAAAAAAAGAAAGAAAAACAACCAAAAAAAACCCAAACCAAAACCCAAACAACAAATCCTTGATTATTCCTTTTTATTTCCCTCCCCCGCTGCCCCCACATTAAGTGATGGCAACTTGGAGTGTGGGTTTAGGGTTTGCACCCCTCTTACTTGAAACATATGCTGGGCCCCATCAGGAAGGCATCGGGAAATATTTGCCTCAATAAGACGAGATTGCTTTTTCGCCCGTTCTTTTTTATTCTAGTCTTATGTGCACTGTATAAAACCCCTACATTTGCTCAATTTTTTTAACTGTTTTGTTTGTTTTTACACATTTTTTTTCTTTGAGGATCAGACTCTGAGTGCTCAGAGCACTCTCAGAAGACGCCCAACCCGTAGCATACAGGATGCCTTGCTTTGCTAATGCAAACTCCCGTACACTTAGGATGGCAGATAGAAGCGTGCAGAAGGAGCGGCCAGTACTGGTTGGGGTACTGCCTTCTCATGGTTGGACATGATCCAGCAAGAAGTCTGTCTCACTGTCACTTTGTCTTTCTGATCTTCTTAAGATAAGTGGTACATGCTATATCCAACAGGAGTAGCATAGAGTCCAACGGGTGGGATAGGAAGCACAGGTCTGTGAAAAGGATAGGATGTTCCATACAGTGAGGCAGCCTGGATGGGAGAGTTGATGGGGAAAGGGAGGCTGAATCCTGACGGCAACATGGGCTTTGCTGCCATTTTGAGCTTCTCTAGCTCAGCCTCCTGCAGTCTCTTGGCCTTGGCCCTCCGATTCTGGAACCAGATTTTGACCTGGGTCTCTGTGAGGTTGAGGGAGCTGGAGAACTCAGCTCTCTCGGCGATGGACAGATACTGCTTCTGGCGGAACTTGCGCTCCAGAGCCAGCAGCTGGGAAGTGGTGAATGGGGTTCGGGGCTTCCTATTCGTCTTGTGCTTCCTCAGGGTGCAGGCAGTGGGGCTCAGATGTCCTGAAAGGAAGGGAAAGGCCGGTTACCACAAAAGCAGAGAGACTTGGGTGCTCTGGAGAGATACTGTGCTTGAGACGGCTGGGGTTAGGAGGGAGGGTTATGTGAAGGGACTCTCTCACCAGGTGATACCCTCAAAACAGGGGATCTTTCTGCAAGTGGCTATGAAAAGCGTTTTTCTGGCCAAACTTGTGTTCACAGGACTTGAGCCGATGTCCTGGGAAGTGAAATCTTTCCTCAGCAATTTCAAAATGACAGCTTGTAGGCAAAGAGGGCACAAAGGATTCCCAGATACACACATAGCCGGTTACTTTAGGAGTCACGCAAGACAACTGCCTTGGCAGCTGCAGAACTGGAAGAGTAACTCTAGCAAAGCATGGGACGAACCGATCTGTAAAAGCAGGAGATTCACAAAAGTGAATCTCTTGCAGCAGTACAAAAGATAAGCTCAGCTCTGCTTCAGAATTTCTCCACCAAGAGCAACAAGTCAACCCTATCTATTTTTCTGTCAGCTGAAGAAGTGGGTATGATAATTTTTGTGGTTTAGATAACTGGGCCTTTTTCTTGCAATTTCTTCTTTGAGAGCAAGTTTTTCCTCTGCTTAATAACTTTTCAGGAATGTTTTCTCATTTTCAACAAGTATAAAGAAACAAATAAAAAAGCAGTGCACCTTTCATTCAGCATTTTGCTATTACGACTTTTGCCTATTCAAAACCGAAACAAAACCCCCAGAACAAACCAATAACTGGAGCATCTGTAGCCAATACAAGTCAGGAAACCTACTACCGTTTGTACTTGCCTTATAACCCCAGTCAGGTTAGGCACATGTGCCTGGGATGGCACATCACTGACTTCTCTTTAGATTAACTTTTCATTTCACTAATAGTTTTGCAAGCTAAAGAATAATTAAAAAGTGTGCGGCTGACTTGAAAACCGTGACTTATTTGCTGTGTTCCAAATCACTCTCAGGGCATATGACAAGTCACTGGCTCCACAGCTTGATCCAGAAAAATGACACACAAGCTGCCCTTAAGAGACTGTGAAATTTTACACATGCGGCAGTCTGCTTCAAATGCTCGTCAGTATTTGCCCATCGCGTTTTCTGGGCTCCTTTCACTTTGCTCTTTTTAAAAATAGGCAGCACCACGAAGCTGTTTAAGTGCTTATCATGCAATTAAAAATTAATCCCACGAGGAAAGTGCTCAAAAGTTCAGAAAGAGGAGAGAGAAAACAGCTACAGCGGGAAAAAGTTAAACTCTTCTTACTCTTCTAGATACTGAAAGCGAAAAATTAAGTCCTCTTAGCAAACAAGTTGCCACATACCATCTTATGATCACACGAAGGCATTTTAACAATTAAGGGGCTCGCTATGACAATTGGTTCATTCCTAAAACTGCACTAAACTAAAACTACACTTAATCGACCCTATATTCACTACCGGTCACCCCGTATTTCCACTCTCTTCGTAAAGACAACCTTTTCTTCAAGAGAAGCTCTCTAAAATCCCGGCTAAGAGGGGCTCCTGCTCATCCGGGCAGGAAGGGGTTTATTTACGAGACAGCCCATGGCTCTGCTGGTCGCGTCCCGTCCCAGCACTTCCCCCGGCTCTGGGCTTTGCCCCGGCTGCTGCTGGGCAGGAACGGCAAAAAACAGCTTTTTCATTAAATCCCGGACAAGAATTTTCCCCTGGAATACACTCCGAGTCTTCATGGGCTTCTTCCCTCGCCGTCCTCCAAGGGACTGCCAAACAGTGATAAGAAGCAGGGACAGTCGTAGCCGCCGCAGACCCCGTAATTGCGTCTGTCCCGTGTTAGTCCCCAGGCACTCGCCGCAGTGGTTTGTTTCCCTGGGTTTGGTTGTTTTTTGGGTTTAATGTTGTTTTGGGTTTTTTTTTTTTACTCTTCCCTGTTTAACCTCCCTTTCTGGCCAAGATCATCATTTTAGCTCCCTCTCCGTATTGCTCAGCTCTTTGCTTCATCCCACTTGTAATATTAATAACAATAAATAGAGGAGCTGCTTCTAATGTCAAACCCTCTACGGGCAGATGGGCTTCTCGCAGGGGAACCAGTCACTGCATCTCGCTGTCACACCGGCTCTGAAGGGCCCGAGGGCCCGGGAGGGGTGGGAAGGAAAAATGGTTGAGCCCGAAGGACCTTCCCTTCCCCAGTCGTCATTATTAACCCTAAATCCCGCTGAAAACACAGGACCTGAACTGCCTCGGTTCTGTACAAAGCTATTTTTTCAGATCTCTGAACCACCGAAAAAAGGAGGAATTCTGAAGGGGAAAAAAAGAAATGTACCAGGAGAAAACTAGGCCGTTCCTAAGTCTAGGGGTTTGAGCAGTTTAGAGGAGGGGTCCGGGTAGGAGCACACGCTTCGTTACACAATTTCCAGCATACTGGGGGTAAAAATCGCAAACAGGAGCTACGCAGGGAATGACACGGGCAAGCTGCCTTTCTCCCGGGCCTCTCCTGGGCTCTCTCCCAGCACGTTAGAAATCAAATTAATTCGGGGTTATCGCAAAGGAAAAGAAGTGGCTGAAAGCCAAATCGAAATGATTGTCAAAAAAATGAAGGAGCTGTAATAGAACTAAGTTTCCTTCCCGCAATATTAGTTTACAGGAACAAATTCTGCGAGATTGTCCGGCTCAACAGTTAGCGTCCGCAAAGTTATCAACTTAAATAAATACATTTAATTTACAGCGGGTATGTTGGGGATGCAGAACAGAGTGAATCGATGTGCTAATGCAGGTGTACAACCGCCAAGGCTTTTGGCGGTGAGCAGAAAATTTACTAGCGCCGAGCTGCGAATCTCACCTTTTCCTGTAGGTAGCTTTGTGTATTTTTATTTGTAAAAGCAATTGATTTATTTTTTTCCTTCCTTTTTTTTAAAGGTTTATCACCGAAAGCAGAACGCAGCTCGGCACAGACCCAGCAGAGCGGCTCCAACAGCCCAAAGGCTGAAGAGGTGACCTGTCACCTACTGACTGCCTGTCCTTAAAGCGGTGGGAACACGGTCGGGAGACATCCAGGGATAAAGAGGTTGGGCCCAGCTCGGGGAACCCTTGACAGGCAGCATTCAAGGAGCGAGAAAAGCAACCACCCGTGCCAGAGGAGACCGCGGCAGGACGCGGCGCGCAGAAAGCGCTCAAGGCTGGAAAGAACAATTCCCGACTTTGAGAGTTTGCTTTGCAACGTTTGGAGTCGGGAGGAAAATTCCTAATTCTCGTGGCAACGGGATAACATAAATGGACGAAGTGGCAGCCAGTGAGCAGTGCGTCTGGAAAGGGCTAGTCCCTGGTAGCTCCTGAACCTTCTATGGTTTCAAAAGCATTATATGCTTATATACATACATAAGTAAGTATATAACTGTATATATATATATATAAATACAACATATAAATGAAGAAATATGTAACATATGTATAAAAATCGCTTGTATAGCTATGAATACGTACATAAAATAGTATATACATATATATGTATACGTCTAGCATGCCACAGACGGACTCGGCACCCCATCAGTGTGTTAGTCTGGCCGGAGCGGTGCCCGCCTGCCCTCCCTGGCCGCCCGCTAGCCCCCGACACCACTTCCCCGGCCACTCACTTGGCGGAGGGGAGTATCTCCCCGCTTCTTGAATCCAGGACGTGCCGTCCTCCGAGTTCTCCGATTTGACCGAGGCTGTGTCGAAGGTTTTTGTAAGCGCCCCAGGGGGGGTGTGCGCGTCTCGGGAGCCGTGCCCCGGCAGCAGCAGGTTCCTGGAGGTGCCCACGGCCGCCCCGTCGGCGCTGCTCCCCGCCGCGGGCAGCGGTAGCTCTTTGGGAGGTTTCTTGTCGGACATGAGGGCTTCCACGCTGAAAGGCAAGCTGGACACCTTGACTTTATGGTGCTCCTCGGTGCCGGCCGACGGGCCTTCCTCGTCGGAGGAGAAAACCTCCTTCGCCTTGGAAGGAGAAGCCATCACGGGAGCGGAGGGAGGCTGGAACGGGGCCGCCCGGGGAGCTGCGCTGCGCCTCTGCCGGGCCCTGCGCGGGGACTGCGCGAGTGAAGCTCTGCGGGGCCACCCCCCTTTTCCCCCCTCTGGGCTCCCCGGCGCTTTCCTCCTTTGGGAAGTAGTGTAGACGCCCCACTGACCAATCAGAACCCGCGCTGGGGCCTGACGTCACGAGGTGACTCATGCCATTGGCTCGGGAGCGGGGGGGGGCGGGGCCAAATCGCTTTTTTTATTTTCCTTTCTATTAATTTTTCTTCTCTTTTTTTTTGGGGTGATTTTGTTTGGGGAGTTCCCCCCTTCCCCCGAAATGAATTAGGAGTTAATGACACGGGCAGCCAGCGGAGCTGTGCTATTAAGGAACCGTCCAGGGCTGTAATCACAGCAAGGCAAAGGACGAAAAAAAGCAAGAGAAAAAAAAGCCGCGGGGGTAATTTCGGCTGATGATGATCATCAGGACAAGAGGAAACTTTAGAAGATCGCGGCTCTGTCTCCTCCCGCAGCCCCATCGGGTACCGCCGCTCCCCATCCCCGCCGCCCTCCCCAGAGTGGGGCTTGTCCCGGCCCAGCCGCGTCCCGCAGACGGGAGCTTTGCCGAGGGTGGAGCGGGGTGCTGCACCCCCGAGAGGAGACAGCCCCCGTAGGGTGAAGAGGCCGCCTCTGCTGCGCTGCTCGATTTTGAGTCGAAAAAGGCTTTTTTTGGGGGCAGAGGTGGGGGTGTTTTCTTTTCCTCGGCAGCAGGACCCAAACCGGGCAAAACCACGCTGCAGAGGTTACACTGTAATTATTTGGTTTTTTTTCCAGCGTCAATTATACACGTGACGAATAGATGAGCTTTAATAAATTAGGGACACGCAGTCCTTAATTAAGAGGCATATCTTGTACTATGAAAGCAATTCTCTCACTTTTTGACTTCCTACCAGTGGTATGAATAAAGAGTATCCTTTATAAAGCGTTTCTAATTACCCCGCTGATAAAAGCATATACATATTTCTTTTTTTTTTTTTCACAATTATTTTAATCTTATGCCAGGCATTATTTTGTGCTGTGTCTGCAACTTTATCTGGTTTCTTTTTTCCTTTATTTATTTTTTTCTCTTTTTTTTTTTTTTTTTTTTTTTTTTAACGTTCAGAAATAGCAAAGTTTTGGAGCCGTTTTGGTGTTATAACTTATAATTGAGGCTCCAAACCCCAAACTACTCTGTGAAGGCAGCAGCGCATCTGCCCAAGTCTGGGCTGTTCAGTGCACCTCCTCAGCCCAAGCCCTGACTTGGACGGCTCAAACAAAGCTGTAGGCTCCATCCTGGATGGCTACAGGATTCTGCTTCTTGAGCAGTTTTGGTTATATACCTTCCAGAAAATGTAGGATTTCACTAGCTCATCTTGTACTCAGTTTGGATTCCTGACTTTCCTCTCAGCCCATGCAGCAGTCTTTGAAGTCCACAGTCCTGCTAACACATATTACAACTTCTCACTCCCTCCACAGCCTGGGTGATTATACTGTTTCATAGAGGGCAGTTTGGGAGCTGATTTTGAGGAAGGAATTGATCTGGTGTGAGCTTACCCTGGGCAATGTTCCTCTGTTCAGGCCAGGCCAGAGATCACCTCGACGATGGGGCTGTACTGAGTGCACTACGCTGGGCCCAGGGGGTCCTCCCAACCCCTTACATCCCCGGTCATCCAACTTCCCCCAGGTGTGTCAAAAAGTATCTGAGCTGCCCCAGCCCTGACAGCATCTCACCTGTTGCCACAGATAGCAAATTGGGACCAGGGCATGCGATTGTAGTGTGGGAAGGAGTGTGGGAGGATGCGTATGAGGAACCATGTTACAAAATTCCACTCATCAGTGGGACTAATGGTAGGGTTTTCACACTCATTACTGATTGCTGGCAGTGTTACTGCAGACCTTGATAGGTTAAAGATTAAAGGCAAGCAAGAGAACTGATGCCTTTCACTGCCTCAGCCCAACTAACTTGGCTGAGGAAGCCTACAACATCTTAGGAATCAGAACCCTGATTTCAGATTTTCTTTAGGGGTGAAAATAATTGATCCCACAAGCCGACGCCTCTCCAGCTGCCCTTTCCATCCGAAGTTTGTAATTTCTTCCTCCCCACAGATCTCATCTCTTTGCTGAGAGATGCAGGACTGCAGCCCGCCAGTCCGGGTCTTGCAAGCTCTGCAGTTCAATGGAGTTGAGTTTGTCCTTCTTGTCTCGTCCCCCAAGTCCCGTCCTCCCCCCCTTCCCTTTCCCTTCTCCATGCTTCCTGCACCGTGACAAGTAAATGAGAATTGATGGACATGAAGGAACAATGCATGTGTGTCAAGAACAATGCACTGCCCATAGAAAGCCATTGTGGGGCTGCTGAAAATACTACAGATAATTATACTGTGCTCCCAAAGTCAATGCCTGCTGGAAGGGCACCGGGGGAAGGAGAGCTCGCAGGAGGGCAGGTCATGGAGACACTAATCACGTCCCTTGCTGCAGGTTCTGTCACCAGATGCCTGGTGGTGGCCTAGGTGTGCAAGCTCACACACTGTCCCCAAGGGCTTGGGGAGGCTTCTCTGTGCTTCCATCGTTTGGGAGGCTGCAGGGGGATCAAGTGACAAGATGCTTTCAGCACTGCAAAGCACGGAGCAGAAGTGAACTTATCCAGCCTGGTTTAGTTGGCTTTTGGGTGTCACAGGGGTGCCCTGGGTAACAAAGCACGGCAGGGTTTGCTTATAGCGTTTGCCCTCTTCAGCATTAGCTCATCACGAGATTGGTGCATTTTCTATCCAAAGTCTGAACTTGGAGGTTTCTCTCCTCCCTCACCCTTCCCCTCCTTCATCCTCCTCCTATCACCTAAACACCAGAGAATGAAGCCCCACACGGTACTGAACGTCGGGACGGAAACTTTACAGTGATGGGCTTTAGAGAAATTTCTGGGAATTCAAACTTTCCCCCTACCCAGTATCTCAGAACAGCAGGGAATTCTCTCGGCCCTGGGAACCGACGTGAGTCCGGTGGCTTTCCCCCTGCGTCGGGCTCCCGGCTCTTGTCCCCGGAGAGACTCCGCAGCCCCAGGCCGTGTGCCCCCAACCCCGGGCAGCCGCACGGTGTGCTGCCGGAAACCAAAGATGCCCAGAAAGCCCCTAACACCCTCCATTGCCTCTCACCTCCCCTCCCGCCTCTGGCAGCATCAGTCCCGGGGAGCTGGGGCGGGCTCTGGGCGCCCCGGTCCTGAGGCTCTCAGCTGGAGCGGGACTGGGAGGGAGGGAGCGCAGGGGGAGGAGAGACGTTGCAGACGAACTGAGGCTGTTTTGCAGGCGCCAGGAGCGGGGAGATGAAAGGGAAGCTCCTGGGGGAAGTGGCTGTGTAGTTTGACCGGCTCCAGCAGCGGCAGCAGCGACGGCCCGTCCCGGCCAGCTCCGCCTCCAGCCCCCCCTGCTCCCGGCTCTTAGCTGCCCTCGGCCCATCCCCGCCTCGCCTTTCCCAGCCGGGGGGCGCGGGAAGGTGCCGGACAGGCACTGCCACAGCATCCTCACTCCTGCATCCATTTGGCCGAGGGCAGCATCCCCACCACGAAATGCGACAGTGTAGTTAGTCTGTGATAGCTGGTGCTGCTGTATTTAGGAGGAGGTTTTGTCCAATTTCTCCCCCCCTCCCCTTATCTATGTAAATCAGGAGGGAACCCGAGCAGATCAATACATGAATCCCTACATCCCCAGTCCACGCAAAGCACCAGCCTTTACAGTCAACTCTCTGGGACGAAACGCCCGCGGGCAGTGGGGACCGAGTATATTCTTCGCGAGGGACAACCCCACGAGAACTTCCCCCCCCCCCCCACTTTTATGATGGATTTCGTTAATAAGATGTTTTTTAAAGATAGACTTTTTATTATTTTTTTTTTTTTTAAATAAGCCACCGTAAGGCTGGCGTGTGGAAGTCCTTTAGGAAAAGAAGGTAAGGCTCCCTATTTGACTAAAAAGAAAGGCAGGGAAATGGGATCACAGTGTGCATCAAGCCCAAGTTTTGCCCTGAAACGAGGTGAACGACGAGGTAATATTTGATGTGCCAGAGATCGGGATATTTTTGTCTCATCGCCTTTCTCGAAATGAGACCTGGAACTACGAGAAGGGCATTGTAATAACAGATATTTTACATTTACCCCTAGACGCTAAAAAGGAATTAAAAGGAGCTAACGATTAGAGCTTCCGAGGGATCAAGGCTGGTTATCGGCGATTCCATCGAAATCATCCCCCGAGTCTTTCGGACGCTGTTTCTGAAACCGTTTTGGCTGATGGCCACTGGTTGGAGCCAGGTCCCGGGCGGCTTTTTGGGGGACTCGACCCTCTCCCTGAGCACCCCAGGTGCCGCCGTGGGATGCGCACCCCGATCGGAGCGGCTTCACGCGGGGTTCAGGAGGGCTCTGCCCGCCCGGCGAAACGCCTGGTTCCGGTGCACGGGGAAGGTGAATGCGGTAACGCCAGGTTGCTCTATATTCGGTGCGGGAAATGGGCAGTAAGTGCAATCACGCGTTGTAATTGTCCCCTGTGTCACCCGACAATGGTTCCTATTTATCGCACCGGTGTCATCCGCTCTTTAAGACAGTGAATGCACAATGAACCGTGATGATTGCCCAACACGAGCGTCTCCTTTCTCCTTTCCCACCCTCCGAGCGTTGTTCTCTCCCTCGCTCTATGCAGGTATTTCAGTTAAGATCTGATATTTACGCTGTTTGGCAAGAAGCAGGGGATAGTTGTGAGAGATCAGATGTCTTCCATCCCAAAACAGTTTACAGTTTTGCCCTTAACGATAGAAAACGATTAATTTTTTTCCCCGGAGGCAGTGACTTTTTAAATAAGCACATGGAAAACTACAAGGGAGGAAAGCGCTGTTAGAGAGGTTATATTTACATGGTGAAAAGTCGCGATCGAGAGGATCGGGTGGAGACTTGGTTTTAGGGGGCGATACATGGCCCCTCACTGTGAAGGAAAGAGGGGCTCCGAGGGTGCTGGTGGCCGTGACGGGGCGTCCCTCAGACGAACCGGAGTCTCGAGGGTCCCGCTTTGTCTTGGAGTCACGGGCCGGACCCTCCTCCCTCTAAAGCCAGCGCTGGTTCCCAGGAGAGCAGGATCGGGCCCCGAGGAGGGGAGCCCGGGCACCTGCTGACTCCGTGCCTCTCGGAGCCTCCCCTGCTCTGTCTGCCGCAGGGCACCCTAAACTCACCTTCATAATAAAGTAACTTGGGCAAAATACGTTAGGGATTGGCCTCGGGCAAACGCAGGGACGGGCGCCTAACGGCCAGACCCCCCGCCCCGTCACGGTCCGCAGTGATGCGAAAACCCGGACTTCGGAGATATCTTTCTTTTATATATCTATAGATACATGCACATTTTAAGAGGGAGAGAAAGGGATAAAAAAATAAAAAATGGCACTCTATGACCTCAAAGCTTTTCCCTCTGGCTCTATCTTTCTGTTTGCGAACGGTTTCCATCGAACTTGCTGCAGTGAATCTTAATTATCGCACACACCTTCCTGCTTGTCTGCCTTATGGATACATCAAAATGATTCATCCCAGCTCGGAAAATAATGTGCGGGGAGATATAAACTAAAAGCTTCTGCTCTGACTTAGGTGCCGTACCCTGTGATTCCTGGAGGCTGCCTGCGCGCACCCATCTCTCCACATAAATAAGCTGCTGAATTCAGTTTTATAGCCATATTTTACTTTTATTTGTCAATTTTCACATACATTCGTTTTCAATGTTTTGTCTGCTTTCCTCCACCAATCTAGGAAATGCAGAGAGGATGGGAAGTGGGGAATATACTGAATTAACCCCTGCTCAAACAGAGCTCCTATAAAAATCCTGTCATTTATGCTGTGCACCGGTAGTGTGGAGTTGTGTCTTGTGCTTGGTGCAACTACAGTTATCTTATGTCAGGTTTTTCCCCCCTTTTTTTTTGTTTTGTTTTTGTTTGGGTATTTTTTATTTTATTTTATTTTTTTGGTTTCCAAATCTATCCCGAGCCTCTGAACGATCGCAATATTGCGAAGGGCCGTTTGCTTCCCATCTCTTTTTGATTATACAGGATGATACAATAAAGGAATCAATAAACTGCTATACAGGCTGAGATTTGGTACGAATTGATTGTGATAGTGCCCCGCTCTGAGACCATTTGGCTGGTTACTTCACTTCGCAGACACAATTTCTTTAAATAAGATTTACATTTTCCTAATTTAAAAAATGTATTTAAAAGAAAAAATATTGAAATGAGATGCAGGACCTTTTTTGGTTTTACTTGGCAGAAAGAAGGGGAGGAACTGATTCACACAGCAATCTGGTAAAGCTACTTCGGGGTAGGTGTAGTTCTGCCCGATGACTGAGCGATGCTTTCCATGGGACCCAACCTTGTGCCTCAGGGAGCAGCGGGTTTAGCTCAGCCTCCCGCTGGGCCCCGCAGTCCCCACACCGCGCTCCCTCACGCGTGATGTGCGCCGGAGCCTCCGCGGGTCGCGTTGGGTGTGAGTGAGCTCCCGGCTGCCTGCTGCCAAACCCACGGCATTCACGCCAGCACTCTGGAGCGAGCTTAAATTCTCAACCCAAGCGTGCTTTTACACTCAGCAGCATCCAGCTCATTCCCGGCACTTTGTCACCCACGGCGCTGGATGCGAGTGGGGTGGGCAGCGAGCTCCGGATCGAGCACATTCCACGCCGGATTCCAGCCAGCTCTCCACGGTTACAGGGATTTTTTTCCCCCTTTCCTTTATTTAATTACATTCAGGGTTCTTTCACTGGGTTCACAATACTCTGATTTCATTTTGAGATGATATTAGCTCTGCAGAGAATGCCGTCAGGGTCCCGGTGGTGTTACTCAGGGGTGGGGAATTTATTTGGATGCTCCTAATTCCTCTGTAGATTGTATCAGGTCCAAGTCTTTTTATGAAGGGCAAAAATTTTTATTTGTGTATATATATGTATTTGCACGAAAAGTTGTAATAAGAAAAGTAGATAGTATTCTACAATATAACAGATGTTGGAAGGATGTTCATTCAGCAAATGATGAAATTAAATGCATGCAAGGAGTTTTTATACTGTTTTGCACAGTGTCATAGAAATCAGAGGCGAGAAGAATCACTAACTCATCCAGTTTGCAGTCCTTCCATCCCTATTAGTGTAGCTTTCCCTTTTTCTAGACATGGATTGCTGCTCAGGTAAGTACTTTGAAATTTCCCACACTGCCTTGTTTCCATAATTTCCTTCTGGAAAATAACCCTCTTTACAATGTAAGTACTATCTTTGCCTATGTACTTACAAAATACATTTTAAACAACTGCATCTATAGTCTCGAAGGTAAAAAAAAAAAAAAGAATTAAAATATTCTTTAAGTCTGACTCTAGATGGTTGCTTGCAGAGACTGTGGGAAGGGAGCAGTTTCAGAGAAGGTTTCCCATCAGGACACTGTAGTCTGTTGTACGGGCTTTTGCTTCATGTAACAGACTGACTCAGGTTTTGTTTGCTTTTTACTGGAAGTCTGCATTTTCTTCTGACTGCACAATTCCAATTTGCTCCACTGGAAAGTTCCTTGGATAGTAGCTCCCCACAGTTCCCCATTTGCAAAAATCTCAGTTACTCTACAGTCAAGTCAAATTGTTTTTTCAACACTTGCTTTTTTTTTAGTGGTGCTAACAAGATCGCTGTGCTCAGAGATGCTCCCACTATCTAAGGATTTGGTTTGTAGCTGGACCCTGATCCTGTCAGTGGCCTGGCATTGGTCAACTTCCACAACTGTGCTACATAACAATGTGGTTCAAAATATTTCAGGATGCCGGCAACCAGCTTAGTCTTGATTTCCTGAGCAGCAGTGACAATGCTAGCGAAATGTGGGGAAAAGAGATTTGTACCAAGGAAAGTAACTTTTTGCAATGTCAGGGTATTTGAACATGATAATGGTGAACTCTGGATATTTAAAGTTCAGTTAATAGAAGTTTTGTTTCGTTTGATTTACTCCAGATGCTTCTCAGCCACAACACAGAGACTTAGACAGCAACCAGAGCTCCAGCATGCAGGAGTATCTGAGTAATGAATTTTCATTTGGCCCACAACAGATAACAGCTTGGGCAATGCTTGGCTGTGTAGCAGTTTGGATTCCACAGCCATACACTGCACAGGGGGAGGAGGAGCAGGAGAGGGAGGGGGCTGCTGCTCTTTACAGCACAGTGAAAGCTAGATCCATGTATGCCAAGAAAATAATCTTAAAATTATGTTAATAGTTTTCTACATTGCAGAGAGATAAATCAACTAACAGTGATCAGAATAGTTTAGTCAGCCTTGGTCTGCAGTGATTCTATTGGCTTTGCTTCTCCATCATTATCGGTCCAACAAAGCCAACCACATTAAGACCTAACTCCACTTCAATTGCAACTGGCTTAATCAGCTCAAGGTCTAATATGTTAACAAATGCTTTGCATGATCCAAAATTCCCATCAGATCTACTGGAGCATGACCAGCACCAACTAAATTTTCAACACATCCCTATGCTAGCATAGACAACAACAGAAATACAGAGCACCCTTTGTATCTTTTGCACTTCCATTTGTGCTTTAAATACTACATTTTTTTTCTCTATGTAAATCATTTGCAGGTATAAATTTGTAGTTTTTTCAGTAAGATTCTAATTTCTTCGGTCATGTTTCAAATAGGTCAAGATTAAGTATATCCATTATTACAGGAAAAGAGTGAAAATGCCTTTCTGTGAACACCTACCAGTTAGTAACAAAGGAGAAACTGGCAGGAAACCTTGGAGGTAATTGCTAATGGTACGATTAGAGTTATTATTGGTGTGGCAGATTCAAAGAGGATAATGTAAAAGCAAGGTTATACTCAATAAATATGAAAGCTCCTGATGCCTTCTGGGAACTAGTATAAGCTTTTATCCTTAGCAACTATTTATGGCAAGTGTAACATTATTGTTAGTGATTATTCCTTTGCTTTTCTTTATTAGCAAAAAGGCTAGCATGTAAAATCAGATTTTGGTGTGTTTGTGTGTATTTTCCTTCTGCAGATCAGTTTTCAGCAAAATGCAAAGTGTTCTCTTTCCATGTGGTGAATGCCAAGAAAATCAGCTTCTTCAGGCTTCAAACAGCACAGAGCAAATCATGGGGCATAGGTGTCCTTGATTTACCTTTGCCATTCCCACTGGTTCTCGGATTTAAATGCAGAACATCACTGCAGGCATAGCTTGTGCTGCAGGGGACAAAGGGTCTTAAAAAAAAATCAAAGGACTCATTCATGGATTTGCATTGGCCTTGGCATGGGAAGAAAAACAGATTAGAGTAATGGTAGTAAATGCCCACATGGAATAGCACTTGTATGAAGTTGTGTCTGTGCCCCTTCCCTCTGATCATTGTCAGTGACTCCAGGAAGTTGCTGGAGATGGCCTATGACTGGTGTATGTTCTGTTCTGACCATCCTTGCCTGCAGCACGGTCCTGTACCCAGAGCTGTGCCATGCCTTTACAGCCAGTTTTTCTCAGCCTGGGTTACGTGCCTGTAAGATGGGCAAGGGAGAAGGAGGAATGGGACAGCATGAGGAGCACCAATCACGCCTGAAAGAAGCATTTTCAACCTCTTTCCCAGTGCTCATGATCTCTTCCAAGCAGCCCATGGCCATGGAGCAGGCTCCCTCCTCGTTCACCTCTGTTGCCCCCTCACTGGCTTTAAACCCTGCCTCCAGCCCCAGGCTTGATTCAGCAGACGCTGGAGCGCTGCCCAGGTGTGAAAGGAGAGGCTGTGAGGTGAGTGTCTGCCCTCCTGCTCCCCAGAGAAGCATCTGCCTTGTTGGTCTTCTCATGCCCTCATTGCATCCTGGTTTCATAGCTTGTGCTAAGTTGCTCTAACTGGGTTGAAGGACTGGTTTTAAAATATGAGGAGCAAAAAGGTTGCTTCCAAGTCTTCAAACCCAATTCCACTTCTTTTCCCTCCAACAGTTTTTCTTCAGTCTTTCTACTAGGTGATAGGCTGGCTTTTAAGTAGCATATGAGTAGTGTACGTTGTCAAGTGCTGCAGGCAGAGGGATGACACTAGCACAGAATCCACAGAGGTATTTTCTATCCACCACAGGGTATGTTTCCTTCAGAAAGGTAAATCAGCTTCGTCTCTTTTCCTTTTATTTTTCTTTTTAAGTAAAGGTTTCCAACAGCAATACAAGAAGACAAGAGAAACATGAGATCATTCAGTGCTGGATTTGAGAGAGACTCCTTCATGTGTGTATTCTCCTGCATCTCTGTGCAATCTTTAGGTAGAAGCATAAATATTGAGTAATTTTATTAACTGGCTCTTCCATGGGCTTGTTCAAGCCAGATTTGGATTTTGTAAAACAAACAAACAGCGTCTTTCTTTTTTGAAATCAGGAATGTAAGAAAGTATAAACAGGGGGATATTAAGCTTTCCAATTAAAAGAATTATCTTATATAATTAAAATCCTCACCACCACCTCCCAAATTCTGTGGTGCCAGGAATGAAGAAAAGTAGAAATGCAAATGACAGTAACTTTTTCACTTCCACAATCCAAGTAAAATTGGTGGCTTAGTACAAGGAAAAAAAAGGCAGAAAAAGGACAAAAAATAAAAGAAGAAGCAATGATTTAAACTCTGTTTTCTTGAGTGCAGGTGTTAGTAATAGCTTAAGAAAGAATGTTTGTAGTTTTTAGGGTGTTGTTCTACTGAAGTTCTGGACTGGCAAAATGGAGATGTAAAAAAAATTCTGACTACTAATTAAATGGGAAGAAACATAATTATGTTTAAAGGGGAACACCAGAAGCTGACTAACAACTTTTTACAGCCCTAAAATTTACTGCGAATATCAGAGTAATGCATTTTTGGTATCTCTGGAGTGATGTCTTGAAAGCAGTTCGCTGCGTTCTGAAAATGTCTGGTTTATTATCTATGCTGAAGATAGCTGATGAGTTAAAAGAAGGATAGTGCCAGGGTTTCTTTGGTTACCTCCAAATAAACTTTGTATTCTCCAAAGTATATCTTCATCAAACAATAACATACAAACCCTCCAGATATGATCCTGAACATTTTTTTAAGGACTATGTATGTACACCTCTCTCTATACATGTACTCATAGCAACCGCATAGAAGAGAATATTTATTGCTAAGATCTCGAATTATTCCTAAAATTATACGGTCTTAATTTAAAAGCTGGTTAACACAAAGACAAGAGCATAAAAAGTTCATTGTCTAACCTTAGTTTTATAAATCAGTGTTTATAAACTAGTGGTTGAAACAGAAACTAAGCTGTGGAGCCCTGATTTCCATTTGATTGAATGACTTTTGAATCACATTTCCCACTTCCAAAGCTAGATCCGTCTAAGTTAGTTGCAATTTGCCTTTTAAGTCAAAGGAAATGCAATATCCAGTCAAATATGTATTTCAATTAAAGTTGGTTGATTCAGTCTTGCCACTTGTAAGTGCTCTGAGCCAGCAGAATTCTCCAAGGAGTTTGCAGGAGTGGTATTTAACCTGCATCATATGCGGCAAATTGCTCTATGCAATTTAAGCAATATTAACCTAAAGGGAAAAGAAAGGTCTGTCACTTAAATCTGGGCTGACTCCTTCGTACGTCGTAATTGGCAACTTTGCTTTTATCCTCCTCTCATTTGTTTTGTCATGTTTGACAACGTACAGATTTGAAAATTAATGGGTTAATCACCTGCATAATGGTTTTATCCCAACGCCAACAGTATCTTCCTGAATTTTGTTTGCAAGTTTGAATAAGCATCTTCATTTGCACTGCTGGGAGAGCACCTTTAGGAAGCAGGCTGGGTTGAGGAAGGAGAGTTGCTTCTTTCTTTTTCAAATTCTGGAAATACTGAAAACAAGTTTCATGTTGGATTTTGCATTTCTTGTTACAACGAAGTCAGTCAGTACCCCTATGTCTGTTCATTTCACTGAGTCTGTTTTAATTTAGAAATAAGATTTGTTCAGCAGTTAAGTTATAGGGATGGATGGATTCAAACACTCAATTTAACACACGTTGTGCTTTTTTTTTTTTTTTTTTTTTTTAGGTATCAGATATGATTTGCCAAAACATTTCTCAATATATTTTTATTAAAAAGTGAAATTAAAACATCCAGAAAGTTTGGGAAAAACCCCAATCAAACACAAAACCTGATATTTGGATGAAAAGAGACATTATTTTTACAAATATTTCATTTTGAAAATTTCCCAGTAGCTCAGTGCAGAGTTTTTACAGTCTGTAGCACCTTGTGCTGACTGACAGAGCACAAGCTTCTGGAAACATCTAATTGTAGCTCTTCCAGTAGCATGTCAACCATTTTAATAGTCACTCATACAAATACAGGAGTAATATGATACGCAGCCTTACACCCTCAAACCATAAAGTAAACTTGTTTTTCCATGAAGCAATTAAAGGGATACATTCAGACATATCCTTAAAATAAACAACATAAGCATATCTGAAAACATTATTTAGTGTTGTAACTTGTGGGTTCTTAGAATGACGGTTTACAGTTACTGAAATACTAGAGAAAATATTGATCAAGACATGTAGGCAACATACATGGGAAAGTCAAGATTGTGA
>JBCJKH010027227.1:3986-19478 GCA_039877255.1 Loriculus beryllinus | reverse complement strand
GAGTTTATTTAGCAGCACTGGCACACACACCAGAGTCAGGGTATTGTCTGTTTTCACAGACAGTCACTGCCTAGGTACACCCAGAACCTGCTGGTGGATCTTCATTGCTGTGTCTCTTGCATGTGAAACTGCCCTCCTCCTTTCCTCCTTTCTGTACTCCTAATTGTCTCAACCTGTCCCTGACAATTAGCACAGCTTTACTTTCTCCTTTTCTCAGTCAAGTCCTGGTCTCCTCACAAAGTTACATGTCTCCAGACACATAATGACATGACTTTGTAATAGATTGTATAGCTGGGATTTGCATTTTGGTTTCAAGAAGATATAAATATGAATCAAAGTTGCTACTTCAGTATGTGGGTTTACCACTACATATGTATCACAAACTCTGTCTATAGAGCAAAGTGTCTGCCTCCTTCATATTCTGCTTTTCCTCTGGGATTCCCATAAGGTGAATGCCTCTGGTGCCTTCTTTGCAGTTTTATTCCTCCTGTCTAGCATATAAGCTTCATTTCTTCTCTAGCACAGATCTTCTCATATTCTTCTAGTTCCTGAAGGGTCTTTTAATAAAAGCATCTAGTCCAAGCACAACACTATCTGACCAAGCAAATAGCCAAAGGTTTTTAATCCTTGCCAGAGGGAAAATGCATCATATTCATGCATCATCTGCAGCAGAATTCATTCAGCAGATCATCAACTTATGTTCTGAAGAGCAAGACTTCTCTAGTGGTGGCCTCCAAGCACAGTCAACGCAAGCTGCTACATGCCCTAAGGCAAAGTAAGCATTCACCACCAACAGCCAGTGCCTCTAGTCCATCACCTACCACAACCTTCAGAGTCTGCCTGAGGGGAAATAGGGGGAGGCAGGGACCCCAGTTCAGAAGCAGCTTCATGCAGCACCTCTTCAGCAGCAGCTGAGAGAACACACAAACTCTCCTTTCTGGTCTTTTGGTTGGCAGTGTACAACTGTATTTGGTTTACATGGCAAGGTTGGGGCTGGGTGGGTGCATTGCAGACGTGGACTCTAAGAAGAACAAGAAACCGACACCATGTTGAACAGTCAGTTTTATTCAGCTCCTAAGCAGACCCACTGCTTCCCAAAGCTGAGCACCCAGTGATGCTGGTGGCAGTAACATATTTAAGAAAGTAACATATTTAAGAAAGTAACATATTTAAGAAAGGATAAAAAAATGCCACACATGAGAGAGGAGTGAGAAAAACGGGAAAGTAAGAACTCTGCAGACACCGTCTGTGAAGGAGAGAGAGAAGATGCTCCAGGCACCAGAGCAGAAATTCACCTGCAGTCCATGGTGAAGACCATGATGGAGCTGATGACAACACTGCAGCAGCTGGAGATGCCTGAAGGAAGCTGCAGCCTGTGGAGAGTGAAGCAGGAGCAGGTTTTCTGGAAGGCTCTGTGGCCCATGGAGAGCCTACATTAGAGCAACCTCGTCCTGATGAACAGTACCCCATAGGGCAGACCCACACTGGAGCAGGGGAAAAGCATGAGGAAAAAGGAGCAGCAGAGATAAAAATGCTATGGACTGGCCAGAATCCCTCATTCCTCACCCCCTGGTGCTTCTCAGGGGGAGGAGGGAGGAGTTGTGAAAGGTGTGAAGTTGAGCCTGGTAAGAGGGGTGTGTGGGAGGGTATTTAATAGTTTTGTTTTTGCTTCTCATCCTCGTAATTTACAAGAAAATTAAATTAATTTTTCCCAAATTGAGTCTGGTTTGCCTGTGATAGTAACTGGTGAGTGATCTCCCTGTTTTTATCAAGAACCATGAGCTTTTTCATCTTATTTTTTCCCCTTATCCTGCTGGGAGTGCAAGACCAGCTTGGTGGGCACTTGGAAATAAGCACAGGATAACCCACCAAAAGTGTCAGTGAATCTAAAAACTGATCTCAGCTTTCTTCCCTTCCAGCCTTAATCTTGATTACAGCCCTGTTAACCTTCCTGTTTCAGTTTTTTCTGTAGGATAAACATTGTGATCAATTACTTGATCATCTGCCATTCACTTCTCAAAATTTACTGAAATGGGATTTTTCCCCTTTGACACTGCAACTCTTTTTTTTCCCCCTTGTGTCTTTTAAACAAAATTGCTATGGTGGCCTCTTACCCTTTCTTTCCTCTGCTTTCCATAGCTGCAAAAATGATCCTGAGATGTCTAAGCAGGGGAGTGTCAAGGAGAGAATGGGATTATTTCCAGGAATAGCACTGAGTGATACCGTAACAGGAACACTGGGTTCATCAGAAACCAAAGCTAAACAAATGCAGATTTCAACAAATTAGAGTAGGTAACAACTGGTACAATTTACCCAGGGAACTGATGGATTTCCTGTCTCTTAGAGTCTTTAAATCAAGGTTGGATGTTTCAGTAAAATATATGTTCCAACAGAAATGGAAACTGCAGGATGAGACTCCTGGTCAGAACAGATTAGACCACTGTATGAAATGGTTCCTTGTGGACTCTCAAATTAAATTTAAATTAACATGCTACCATCATGTTTGAAAAAGACATTTTCCTCAGCTCAGTTGGTAGGCACCAATTTGCCTATAATGGACATATTTCTAAAATCATAATCTTTTATATATATTTGGCATGAATTCACATGAGTATGTGTCATCAGGTTAACTTAGTATTTTACCTGTTTCCAAGTTACTTGCTCCTAGTGGTGAAGAACCAGACAGGCATTATGGAGTTGAAATATTATTCCATTTTCATTACATTTTACTTGGTTTTACAAAGTCTAAAAGTTAAATACTAAAGGATGGAAGAAAGGAGGAACCAAATTTTGAGGAGAATTCAGGGAGACAAAGGAAGCAAAGCAAGGAAGATGGAAAGAAAGACAAGCAAGAGCAAAAGTAGAGGTCACAAAAAGCCATGGGTAAATAATGTGAAGCACAAGCCTGCAGATTGAGAGGAAGGATGGGAATACGTGACGGGAAAGTAAAGGGAAGTAGAAGAGTTACTGAAAAATAAAGGAATGAGTATTCTGAAATGCAGGTGAAGTCTGTTTGCCAGTGATCTGCAAAGAAGTCTTTCAAAGAGTGATTTATTTACAGGAACTCCACACTTTCCCAAACAGAGTCACACACACAGTTGCACATGCCCATGCAGACAAGTTTATATATATATCTGCTCTCAGTGTTCTCTGCTTGCTCTTTCGGGTACACTGAGGAGCCCACAGTCATGCTTCAAAAATCGCTGTCACCCTCTGCAGCAATTAAAGGGGATGCCTTTTTACCCCAGAGCCTGGAAACATGGGATGTATTAATAAATCAAGAAAGTAAACCTTCAGGAAAGCAGGCAAAACTCTGGTCTTGGAGTAAATGTGTGTGTTTGAGCACAGAGCCACAAAGCTAGCCTTAAAAATCAATATTCTTTCATATTGCAAATTAACATTTTATAATTAAGTTATTAGAGCTCCAATCATTCCCTGTGACTGACAGAAATCTCTCCGCAAAGCCACATGTAAAACTAGAAGCTCCCCTCCCTGACATACTGCTATTGTTGGATGATTTCATTACCTATCATTTATTATAGATATCTTTTAATAATTAACTGCAATATCCCCAGACTTCTGGCAGCTGCTCTGGGGAACTTCCAAAGCTTGTAAAGAAAAATCTAAAGGCACCAAAGATAAGGGTCTATAGAAAAAAAAACAAAACAAAACCAAAAACAAACCAACCAACCCAAAACAAGCAAAAAAAACAACAACCCACCCCTATTAAAAAAAAAAAAAAAAAAAAAGGGGGTGGGGGAAATAGAAGGAAAAAAAAAAAAGAGAGGAAAGGCGGCGGCACAGGAGCAGCGAAGTTTTCCTTTCATTTGCTCTCCTTTTGGCATGTGTGCCCACAAGCGCTGAGCGCTTCCCTAGTGTCGTCCCTCTGCTCCATCCTCTGCCGCAAACCCCGGCAGCGAGGCGGGGGTCCCGCTGCTCCCCTGCGGCAGGGAGAGCCCCGGAGTGGGGGGGGGGGATGTCTGTCTAGCTGCGTCCCCCCGCTCCGCAGCCGCTCAGCACATGCAGAGCCGCTCTGCTACCTTCATTAATAATAACTGGTACTTAATAAACCCCAGCCGGCTGCAGCGGTCGTGCTTCTCCCCATACCTCGCTCAAAGCCCGGGGCAGTGACCTTGCCTAGCCCTCACGCCCTCCGCCGCACAAATTTCCGCGCCGCTGCGCGCACGCAGATGTGCGAGTTGCAGAAACAGGGGACAATAATAATAATAATAACACTAAAAACCCCCAAAGCAGCACAACCCGCCTCACCGCTCCCGCGGTGGCTGTAGTGCGCGCAGAACCTGCGGGCAGCTCCGCGGGGGGGCGCAGAACGGGGCGCGCTTAGCAGCTCCGCGCCCGCGGCGGTGCGGGCGGCGACGACGGCGGAGGGGGGGGGTCTCACGGCGCATGTCCGCCCGCCGCGCCGCCACTAGCCGCTCCCCCCCGCCGCCAAACTCACCACCATCTTCTGCATGTGCAGGGCTTGCAGCCGGACACAAACCGCTCCCCGGCGATGGAGACTGCGGGAAAAATCCGGCGCGGCGGCATGGCTTGCTGAAACGGCAGCGGCGGCCGGAGAGAGGCGGAGCGGCAGCGAGAGAGAATAGAGAGCAGATACCAAAACACAACAGCACACTAGAAAAAGAGAAAAGGAGGGAAAGAAGGGAGGAAACCTCTCTTTTTATTCCTCCTTCTTTTTTTTTTTTTGTTTTTTTTTTTTCATTCTTGATTTTGTTTGTAGCCACCTCGTCCTCAATGCCTCTCTGAGCAGCACCTAGCGAGCGAGCGGGAGAAGGCGAGACAGAGAGGCAAAAGAGAAGATGAGGATAATTTGCAGACAGCTTGTCTTGTTGTTTTCTGGCTTTTGGGGACTAGCAATGGGAGCTTTTCCTAGCAGTGTGCAAATAGGTAAGCGCTGCATTGGGCTGCGTGCGTGTGTCCAGGGGTTCAATCCTTTGCAAAGTGAGTTGGGAAGGAGGCTCTAGAGGCAGTTTAAAGATTTCTCCAGCACCATCCCATTTCCCTGTATTCACGAAGAAATCCGCGTGTATCGGTGTACGTGTGCGTCTCTGTGTGTGTACATCTCTCTCTATGTGTGTATATACCAGTACGTGTGTGCGTTCGCGTGTGGAAGGGAGGATGCTTCTCTTTCGCAGAACTCGCTCTAGCGCCGAGGGTGAGCAGGCTTGGTAGGCGAGGAAGGGGCTCGGGGATGATGCCCCTTGACTACCTAAACACACCCTTCTCCTCCCCTCTCCGAACCACCCGCCTTTCACTGGCTCCAGAGGGATGTGGAGCTATATGCACCGGGAGGATGCAGTACCTGGCAGGGCTGGGGGTAAAAGCCAGCGCTGCCCTTCTTTCCTTTCTAGTTGGAAAGTTTAGGGTTTTGTAGGTCTGTCCTTGTAGCTCAGCGCTCCATCCTCACCCTGTTCCCATCTCCTCCTGCTCCTCTCCTTTCAGACGTGTTTCGGATGGGACGCAGCTAGCTGAATTCTTTCCAGCTCGTCTCCATCACTGCATCATTTCTCGTGGACTTGTGAAGATGCTGCTAACAAGGCTGAGCTGCTCCCTGCCTGCACATGGCTGCAGAGGAGCAAAGTTCATTATGTTCCTGTTTAGTGCAGATTATCCTACACTGAGTTTGTATTTTCCATTTTTTTTTTTTTTTTTTTTTGTAATCCAAAAAGCATCGTTCCCCTTAATCAGCCTGCCACTTAATGTAAGAGGCTGTTGAGTAGCTGATTTACCAGTGTGTTCCGTATCAGGGAGATGGAGGCTAAACACTTTAAAAGGTCACTGTAATCATGATAAATCTGGGTATTTATGTATGAAAGGCTGGAAACCGAGAAGTCAGAAGAGAAGCATGAACGCATCAGGGAGGTTAAAATTGATTGAGGACAGTGTTTTAAAGGCAGTGGTTGTGATTACGAATATGTTTAGTTTCTTACCCATTAAAGTCATAGGACTAGCCTTACTGTGCAGCTTTAGGAGAGACAGTTGCTTGGTGCTACAAGATAGTAAGTAGCTTGCAAATAATTCATGCTGTTTCCTTTGCTTTTTGCCTTTTTTTTTCTGTTTTTTGTAGGTGGTCTCTTCATCAGGAACACAGATCAGGAATATACTGCTTTTCGATTAGCAATTTTTCTCCATAACACCAGCCCCAATGCATCCGAAGCACCTTTTAATTTGGTTCCTCATGTAGACAACATTGAAACAGCTAACAGCTTTGCTGTAACAAATGCCTGTAAGTAAACATGCCATTTATCTGACCACCTTATGGGTACATTGCAGTGGAAGTCACATCATTATCTTGTATTGCAAAACCATCAGTAAGTCTGTCTTCAGTATAGATACCTTGTGCAGAAGAGCAAAAGGGGTAGCAATCTGTGCTAGTTTCTAAGTGGAGCAAAGTCCCCTCTTCTGCCTTCTGCTGACTAACTTGATATGACATTTACTTTACTGTTAGTACTGTAGTTTCTTGCTTCCCAGTTTCTATGGAGATGAATTTTTGTTGTAAAGAAAAATTATGAATGTCTTGATCAGTCCGTACACCCCAGTTCCTTTTGGTTGCTTTTGGGTATGATGTGCCTTGCGTGTATTTGAAAATATACAATAATACTTGTGCTTACAAACGCTTTTCTAACGGCTGGAAAGGAGACAGGGGAGCAGTGGTGTGCAGGATAATATATCTGAGTTGTTTGACGCTGCAGTTGATCTGGTGATGTCACTTGAGGCAGCCCTGCTCTTATATTCTAGGTTGTAAATGTCTCTTATCATTTCGTAATGCATACATCCTGTGGATATGTCTCTATGCATCCATACATTGGTGCCAAATCACGTTAGTATCTGATTTACTTGATTTCACAGACCACCTCAACTGGAACAAATATTCTCTTCCTACTATATATTTTATACACACTCACCTGCACACGTAGAGATGCCATACACCAGAGAGGAAATCAGGAAAAGAAATGCCTTTACCAAATGAGACAACATTTACTTTTTCTTCCTCTTTTTTTAAAGAAGCAAAGTATAATTAGCTGAACTTACTATATTTGAATCACCTCAGGGTCCTTAGCGGTGGTTAAACATGTGCTGGATACCGCTTGATCTCCAATAGTGGCAAAACACTGTTTCTATTTATCTTCATGTAGGTCTGACTTAGGAAAAGGAATTCATGTTATTATGTAAGAGAGTGGGACATAATGTGGCAAAGCTGAAACCATAGTAGCATTGCTACTTTGATGTTCGTATTTTAGGACTTTATAGGTTTTCTTCTGTGATCTTGTAAGTTTCTGAACTCCTCCTCTTCATTCAAGAGTGAACTGCCTCTGGAAGTAAATACCCTAAGCAACATTGCTGTGTGAATGTAAAATAGACATACACTGGAGGAGGTCTTAGTGTTCATTGTGCCTTTAAATTAAGTTCTGTGTTTCTCTCCACTTTATCACAGCCATCTCTGTGTCACTTTTAATATGTAATTATACAATATACTGTGCATTTTTCATATATAATTTATTGAATGATTGGTAAATATATTTATGTGAGTCTTTGGTACTTCAAGTTTCAGGATGACCTTGCCACCTCTTTTAACAGGGAAAGCTTCTGAGCTGCCAAAATGGCTCCATTCATTTTATGCAGGAAAGATTGATGTCCCATTAAGTGTGAATTCTATATTAAGCAATGTATTAGTTGTGTTTAGTGCAAAAATCAATATCAAACTCCATAAGGAGAAAACATTTCAAAGGGTGCTTTAAAACTAGAAGGAATAAGATCTATGCAGCTGTAGTTCATTGAGAAAATATCACAATGCATGTCAACTTTTGCAGGCACTGATTATATATTCCGTGAAGACAAATGACACAGTACCTTTTTTAAACTTTCATTTTCTGTGAAGAGGAAAGGACTAAAATTTTTGCATACTGAAATCAGTAATTTTAGGTGAAGTCAATTATTTTAGATTCTGCCTACACATCCAGTTCTGCCAAATAATTTCTGAGGCTATGGTTGCTTTCTGGATTAAGGGAATTGCACAGTATTTCTGTTTGAACATTGGTGGATTAATTCTGTCTTGCATAAATCAAAATTGTCTAAAATTGAACCACTTCTCTGTGTAAGTCTAACACCATAGATTCGAAAAGGTTTTGCTCAAAACTTTTCTTATTTGTACTATTCACAGCAGATTCTTCTCTCTCATTACAGCCACTTTAAGTTGCATTTACCTTGCATTGTTTTAACTGGGGAAAACCTGTCCCTTGATGTTTCTGTCATTTATAGAAATAGTGATTCATAGCCTGATTTTTTTTTTTTAACTGAATCCAGTTTCAGTTCCAAAGTGTATAATGACTCAGAGATCACGAATCTTTACAATATGGGGGGAAGCAAAGATACAGGAAGAAAGTAAATGTTTACATTTATCTGTGTGCATGCTCATGTACATCTGTATTAAATAGGTTTATTTAAGTCTGTACTTCTCACTTAAACCAACATATATGTTTGCATTAGTTCAAATTTATATTTATTTCACATTTTGCAGTCTCGTGCAAGTAATCCAACTGCTGCTTCTGAAGAGTATTTTTTTAAACAACAGATCTCCTAATGAAATCTAGGCAAACTAACTGACAACTGAATGCACGTATTGCATGTCCCTTAAGCTAAATATGAGCAGAATCCTGCAAAAATCAATTGTCTGATAGCTGGAGGAAACTGACTTCTGTGTGATTGAATTTGCTGGCTTGACAGAGGCTTCTAAAGCACAGATGTGTGAGATTTTCTAACCTAATTAAAGAACCCCCACCATCAGCTCTGAATTAAGTCATTTCATGGCATTATGAAATGATAACTCTTTGGTGAACCACTGTGAAACAGCGGCTTTGGATCTTGCCATTTGTGTAGAAATTACTCAGTGCACACGTCCCCAAATATACAGTACAAAAGCCTTAGAGCTGCTGGGCTACAATGAATATTCATGTGAGTTCAAGCGTAAAGCTCTGAGACATGACTGGTTACCTCTATTTCTCTTCCCATTTGCTGCAGAGGTTAGTTGTGAAGATTCAGGGCCTGGCTCCTTGCATGTGTTAAGGACAGTAGAGTATTTCAGATGATTGTAGGTGGCATATTGGCAGGTAATTCACTACAACAGTGGAAAAATTTGAATATTTTTTTTCTTTCAATTAGATAAAAACAGTTATCCAAATATTCACGCATCTACTTTTGAAACTGGAATAATTTTGTATGTTCAGTTTTTATCTATTTTCTAATGGTTATCTTACACAATTTTTGTTTTCTTCAAATGGGCCCAGAACATTAGTATTTTTATCCTAAATCATGAGTGGATATGAAATGGGTTGCTTAAGCAGATAGACTCTGTTGTAAGTTAGCAAAATTGATCTGATTTATGAGTTTGGAGATAGTTCTCTTTCTTTTCCCTTCCCATTGCCTATTTTATTTAAACTTTGTTCATTTCTTTTGCACAACATACATTATTCAAAGAATCTCTCTTACTGACAGAGAGAGCTGAAATTATTGCGAACATGAGTAGTACAAGGTTCTTACTCATCAGAGCACAAGAAACCAGAGCTGAAACATTTGACTATTGGCATACATTGGTTTGCACCTCATTAGCAGAAAATCCTGCTTGTGATTAGAAATCTGCCTTCAGCTGGATTTCAGATGCTGGAGCAATGCGTTGATTTTTGAAGATGATTGTGTATATTTATTCTTCAGCTGAATGAGAAGTAATTTTCTCCTCTCCATGCACCATCTATATTACAATAGTATACCTCAGCAATACAGTCAACATTAAGCCTGCTTGCATACTCTTGAGGTAGCTCTATAATTTTACAAAGACCTATTTGCCTTCCAGCTCTTGTCTTGTGGTTGAGAAATTTTCCATTGAAGTTTCAAAAATCCTTAATGTATAACTAGTCTTGCAGTTCTTGTGCAGGATTAGGATAAATGGGGAAGAAGGGAGATCGATTCAAGTCTTTCATCAGTGTTTCATACTAAAAGTAAAGCTTTTCCTTTTGAGTCTGTTTAACTACATTTGTATTCTGAGATTACTATATTCCTAATAAGTGTAATATGGGGCAAATCAGACACTCCTTTTGTTTCACCTTTTGCACAACTCAGTTCTTTGTAGATTTTAATTCCAGTAGATACAAAACCCCCCAAATCAAATTTTGTTTATTATATTGTACACGGATTAGAAGAAGAAAAGCCTGCTGGAATTAAAAATTTTGTATTTTGGAATAACTTTCCTCTTTTCCCAAGAGTTATTCTCCTTGAGTGTTATTCTCTCTGGACTAACATGGGGTTGATGACCTGAAATTAGAGGGCTCTGCCTCACCAGCATGAATGCAGTTTCTCGGTGAGCTCCACCAAGGTCGGAAGCAGCCCTCTTGACAGGAAGGGACTTCTCTTATCACCCTGCCCTCTCTGTGGGCTTGTCTCTAGGCATGTTCTTGCTACTGAGGGCTGAGGCAATGTCATTTTGAAGTTAACTTTTCTGCTGAGGCATCCCAAAAGCTGAGGAAATAGACTGAAATGTAGTACTGCCTTTATATTGTGACCATCATTTTACCTAAAGCAGTTTCAGCTTTGATTTGCTAAGCTACATCATGATGGGATTTTCATTAAATTTAGTTATTAATTCTGCTTTATAATTACAACTCAGTTTTGCAACAGGAATGTAACCTTAGTTTAATAATCAATGTAATTTAAAACCATGGTGTTCCTTATTTAGAAAGTGAAGGTTTCATGGTATTTTGCTATTGAGAGCAGTACATTATTCCCAAGGGTGCAGTCTAGAGTATATTCAGAGTTACCATAAAGGCGTACTATATGGTCAGGTTTGAACTGGAAAGCAAACAGTGTGCCAGTTGGTTAGAAAAACGGAACTGGATTAAATTGAACCTTTCTAAAGTAGGATCAATTTCAAAAACCCATTTCAAGTGAGTGGTTTGATTTAATACAAGGAGTTTATCTCAAGCTAGACTCCAATTATTGAAAACAATTTCTCTTTTCTCTTAAAGTTTCTATTATTAGCACTTGCTGATGGAATCAAAGGATATATGTGTACTTGGGTGTCATTTGCCATAAGGATTCTGTATATTTTTAAGATATACAAAGACTCATATTCAAAGTGTTTCAGAGCTCTAAATGTGATACTTGTAAATAACTGTACAGCAAAGAGAAAGTTAACTATCAATAGCTCCCATATATCAGCCTGGATTTAATTTTCAATGTTATTGTTGGGATAATAAATGATGGGCTTTTGCTGAAATATAGCCAGATTTCTTCAGTGAAAATTCAGAGCATGGATTTCCCTGACATGAAACAAGACTTTTGTCCAAGCATGTTACTGGACTGGCTAAAAATGTAGACTTAAAAGCTTTATTACAGACTACAGAAATAACTTAATCTTCGTTTCAGAGTATTAATAACAAAGACTGTGTCCCTTTGTTCTTCCTGCAGAAGCTAATGCAGAGCAGTACCTCTTGTGTAGGACAGAGCACTTAACAAGTAAATTAAGTTGATTAATATCAGCTTTATCATTGTAATCTAAGTTTGTATGCTAGTCAAATTAGCTTATGCATTTCATTTTTAGGTCTTGATTGTTTTGAGACTTGCCTGTTCATGAGAGAGGAAGACTTCTGCTTTGATTTCTTAACGGTTTAGATCCTACCATGAATTGTGAAAATTCAGATGGTGAGCAGGTGAAGTTCTTTGGGTTTAAACATGTTGGAATGAATAATCTTTTCTCACAGCTCTTATTCTTTAGTATATGACTGATTTTAAACGGATAAAGCTTGTGCTAGTGCAAAAGTGAAGAACTCCATATGATTGCACCAGTGTAATTAGAAGGAAAAAATTGGCCGCCTTTGTAGGTTTCCATTAATGTGGCTCGTTGGCTTAAGGCAAAGGTTTTGGACAAGTACAGCACCAGTCTGCTTTTGCAGCTTAGGTGAGTGTACTGAAGTTACATGTTGGGACACGAAGTCAAGCTGGATAATTTATTCTTGTGTTAATCAAGAACTGTTCCTCTGAATTTGGGAAAATAAATTTACTCAAGACTACATGGCCACAGTGTCTTGTTTGGAAATTTTACTGTTGCTTTGCTTTTAACCATTTTTCGCAGGAGTTTTATTATCTTGTATTTAGTTTGGGTTTTCACATAAATATTTTTTATGGTTTTATTTTAAAGATTTAGTGGCTTTTAGCAATGCTGCTATGGATTCAGTTGTTCTTTAATGCGGTTATGGATTGAGTACTCTTAAAAATTCTGTATCAGCGATATCTGGTTTTAGGCACCGAAGTTCAAATACAGAGGCTGTCTTACATTTTGGCACTTGGAAATATTCTAGTATTTTCCAGAGTTCTCAGCAGCACCTGCGTTCCCAATGGGAACTGCTTACTGCTGAGCACTTAGGAAAATATGTCCTTATCAGTATGATAATGTATGGGTCAACTGTCTTGTTTCAGTAGTGTTACTTCATTGTGAGGACTTTGTTTCTTCCTTCTTCTTTTTCCCTTCTTCTTTTTCCCAGAGTGACTTGTTCAAATAATCACAGCTGAGTTTTGCATTTCTAGTTTCTCATGCTAAGCAGGTGGAACCAGAGTGTCACATACCTGTCACCTTCGTCTTGACAGTACACTGTAAAGACCCAGCCCATCCTTCCTCTTCACCATGCTCCGCAGAAGCTGTTTAGAGATAAACTGTATGTTGGACTCAAGGGGAAATGCCTGGATATTTACTAAAAAGCTACTGTTCTGCTGGGTTTTGGCCAGCTACACTAACATTAACAAATTCCAGTTCAAATATTGGCCCTTGTCCTGCAGTTCTTTTCCCCAGACAGAGCTGTCTGTGATTTAAACAGGGACTCTACCTGAGCAGGGATTGCAGAGAGCCACCCATTACAATGAAGGAATAGTAGGAATCAGCTCTTTTTCAAGGTGAACAGGTTCGCATTCTTTTATGTCATAGCTCAAACTTTAAAAAATATTAAATTGTTTAACTCCTGTTACATTTAATTAAAAAAAAAAACAAAACAAAACAACAAAAACAATTTAGAGATTGGATCCGTGGTACATAATTGCCTAATTTAAGATAATGTAATTCGGACTACCGTTTTCTTGTGTTCCGCAGGCTATTTCAACCTTCTGTTTATATACAGGCTTCGTTCCTGAAGAATGCGGTCTTGTGCAGCATCTATCTGTATTATTCTGAAGTCATGGGCAACATAACCCTGACTACAGGTTTTTTTCTGTACATACAACGAGAGCACAAGAGAAGCAAAAAGCTCTCACACTTTTCACTATCTTATTTGTTAGATTATTTGTGGGGAAGGGCTTTAAACACATTTTGAAGACTGTTCTTAGAATACATCAGCTTTTAACTATTCCTTACAGTTCTTTGCAGCCCCTCTGTGGGGTTGTTTCTGTTCCATTTCTGCATGCATGCTCTTCCAATTGCTTTTATGAAGTATTTGTGTAGTACGCTTTTACACTGACAGAATTTGAACTTCATTTTTATTTGCACATCACCTTTTAGTACAGTTTATGTATACCAATGTGTATCCATCAAATACATGTTTTAGGAGTGTTCACAGGTAGTGAGAGTTAATTGCTGGAAAGGACTGAGAATTTTACACATTTTTTGCTTCAGTTTTCAGATCCATTTCTAAATGGATATGGAATTTACATTTTCACATTGTGGTGCAAAATGCGATGCATGTTAGTATAAGAACTTATGATACAAAATCATTTGAAGTTGTTGTACAAAATATTCTGAATTTGGTAATTGCTTTCAAAGTTACATGTTATTCTTTATTTCTTCTTGTTAAAGATTTTACTGATATGACATGGATTTTTTTTGAATGTCAGGGTCAGATGTGTTTCCTTAGTGGGTAAAATGATTCATGTTGTACATATTCAAGGTAGAGACAGGGGAAAGAGGAAATTGTTGTACAGCGAAGAGTACAAAATGTAGCATATTCTTCACCTGCAAAAGCTTCCTGGTCTACTTTAATATTCCTGATTTACAGTAGCAGTATTTCATATTACTAGTTTATGTGAGACATGGATCTGGATGGTGCTGTGTTCAGGTTTGGAAAACATTATTGAGGATAAGTGAAAAATATCAAGCACAGATACATTAATGTAAAATTCAGGAGTAAAAAGCTGTAGTGTTTTTAAAAATGCGCATGCACATCAGCACACTTCGCCCTTTGTTTTCTCACATAAGCTGATGGGACAAAAAGGAACAGGACTTTACAGATCCACAGTTTCAGCAGATTCAGGTACGACCTTCAATTAGTGATTTCCTCCTGGTTTTCAGTGTGGATCTGCCCTGGAGATACTTGCTGATGAAGGCCCCCAAGCCTTGGTCATTTCCATACTTTAAACTGAGAAGAGTGTTTAAGAATAGACTTTTCAAAACCACTGCAGTTGGGAGGATAATTCCCTTTGAAAATCAATAGTCACATGCTCTTGGCTGACACAGGAGTTTTTCTCACTTCTCCTCTAAGTAGGAAGTACAAGCCAGGTAGGAAGCTGACTCTTGCGGCTGCTTGCACACCCTGTTAACGCAGTCTCTGTATCTTCTGTGGCCTCCAGTTGAGACCTGACCAGAGGGTTTTTATTCTCAGGTGCTCTCTTTTTAAAATCCGTACCCTTGTTCAGTGCCTGTCTTGGATGATAAAAACAACAGGATAATACTGTAAGTGGTACATTATTATCTAGTTAAGAGTTGAGTTACTGTCTGGAGACACAAGTACACATGCAAGTAAAAGAGCATAAGAGGACATTGGTGTACTGGGATGACATACATCTGCATCTGTTGCAGGATTACATATGCCCCATGAAAGTGTGTGGCTGGCAGGTCAGGAGTACTGCCATATGGAAGTGTTCCAAGTTACAAGACCTTACAAATGATACAGAAAAGATGTGAAAGCAGTCTGGGGGATGAAATGTTGTGTGATGGCTCCGAGCATTATTGCTTCAAAGAAGAAAAAGTAAAGGTCACCAAAATAAATGGGAGAGTGGATAGCATGTAATAGTGTTCACAGGTTATTGTGTTATAAGGCTAAATGGCATGATTTTGATCACCCAGTCTGACCAGTGAGGTGCTAGTCACCTAGCCTCAGCTAATTTCTTTATCCAACCTGTAATTTCTTTCCAAATAAGTCTAGTCTTGAACTAAAGACTGAAAGAATTGCAGGTAAATTGTCATGTCATCAACACATCATTTAGACATATCACCTACTGTCTATATCTGTGTTAAATGTAGGAGTCATACAGAGTAGGCAAGCAGAAAAAAAACTTGCCTACTGTGTTTGTTGTTGGTCTTTAATTTAGAGACATACCATGACCATGATCTGCTCATGATATGCATGAGCAAATGCATGATTTGCATCCAGTCATCACACTTGTGCAGTTCCCAGAGCCCCCTGAGGTTTGTTCTTGCTGGTTGGTGCTGTGTCTCGCCTG
>JBCJKH010027226.1:0-12890 GCA_039877255.1 Loriculus beryllinus | reverse complement strand
TGACCCGAAAAAGAAGAAAAATACTGAATTTGAGCTTATTTCTTCTTCAGAAATCAGAGTAACACAACACTGAACTGTGTAATTCATGCTAAAAGAAGTAGCAAAAGATAATGTGTAAGTTACCATGACAATGTTCTCTAAAGTAGGAAAACATGACCCGAAAAAGAAGAAAAATACTGAATTTGAGCTTATTTCTTCTTCAGAAATCAGAGTAACACAACACTGAACTGGGTGATTCATGCTAAGAGGAGTATTTTGTGTCAGAGGTTTATGAAAGCGATTTATTTTTGCTGTTTAGATTCTCAGATTGGGAACACCTCATAAGTGATAAGAAGAAAAGAACCCCTCCAAAACCAGGCTGTCACAAACCAGCGCAGGGAGATAAAAGTACGAGATGCTGCATCGCATCTTCTATCACATTGCATCACTCGTGATCCCCCTGCAAACCTCAGAAGTTATTCTTAGATTCATTAATATTCTGCAAAAATACACTGGGGCACAAGATAATGACAGCAAAGGCTAGATAATTCCAGAAAAATTGGAACGGATCCACTGATCTCATACGACCACATCTCTGACAATACTAAATCCATTACTTTTCATTCAATGCAGAGCTATTTTTGCCACAAGCCCATAATCACGGCCTTAAAAAACTCTAAGGTAAAGTGCAGTTCATTTCCATAATACTGTATAAAATAAAGGACAAATATTTGTAACTGGAAGTGCCTTCTAATTCCCCTCCATTATTTTGGTATTACACAAACCAAGAATCTCTTGAGCAAATGATTACGACAGCCCCATAGAAAAGAACAGTTAACCCGCTTGCAGAGTTTTTAATACTTTTAATGTAACATCAAGCCTGTAATATCACAGATTAAACAGATAAAGGATTGTGGAAACTGGAATAATTCCAGGAGCATAAGACTAGGTCTCTGATACTGCACAGCAAATGTAATGTCATTGCTTTTTGTTAGCAGCCTACTGAAAATAGCCTACCTCATGTTTTATACCTTACATGAAAAACGAGTATTTATGGATGCAGAGATGCATGTGCTTTAACCTGCTGGTCTTTATGCCTCTTTTAGAAGCACAGATCTCTTTCCAGAAAGTGTTACGGTGTGAAAAAACCCCAATCCATATTTTCATCAGTGCAACTAATTAGAAGGATGCTTACACTGTAGTTCTTACATGTTTCCATCAAAGAATTAACAAGAATAACATATAATAAAGAATTAACAAGAAGAAAAAGCTTAACAGTGCTATGCAAGTTTTGTATATTTTCAGTATGGTTATGCTGTTTTCAAACGGATACTAGGAACCTGCATTGATTCCTATAAGCCTTCCAACTTCTCTTATTTATGTTTTGTAAAAGATCAGTTTGATTTGTACCCATTTGCCTTTTTTGAACTGCTTTATCATTATGTATTCCCCATATCCCTCCCGGAGAGCAACATCTTGCCCTGTGTGCTCCCTTCCACAAACTGTATCGCAGGGGTTACTTACCCATGCTTCCACTTAACACACCACACCACACTGCACAAATACAGAGGCTGGCATTGAACAAATGCTGGACGTCCAACACGAGTAATTACCCTGCGTTCGTGATCTCCTGTTTCTTTTCATTAGCAAAAGAGTGCTCAGTCATAACCGCTGCGTTCCAGATGCTGCTAGGACACTGCTCATTCATTACGGATGTTGATTAGCCCAAACCCTCAGCTGGTTTGGAGAAAACACTGCAAACGTCTCTCCTACAAGAGCAAAACTCGTTCAAATACCCTGAATGCTGAGCCACTTCAGACAGCAACTTTCTGTGGCCAGAAGGGAAATGCTATAAAAGCTATAGTCCTGCTGGTACCAACACAATACAGAAGAAAAGACCTGTGTATGCTGACAAAATGCAAATTTCATTCTCATCTATGGATGACTCTCTGCAAGATTATACCTGTACCTTTTTATGTGGGCTTATCTGATTGACTGCCACTTGCTCAGCTTGCTTACCTGGCTCCTCCAATACCCTTTTTAAATGTCTTTAAGTAACTGAGACTCACGTTACCCCATAAATGCCTTTCCAAATCTGCTGTAGTCGTTGGATGTCACAGGAGGTTAACACAATGGAACTCCTCCCCGTGGCTTTCCCTCCCTGAAGAGCAGCGTATGTTTAGATGCATATAACATACATGGTATTTTGGTCTTCTGTCTGTTTACAGTTCAAGTCATTAGTTATAAAACTGTGAATTTGATAGGGAATTCCCTATCATTTCTTCAGCCCTGTAGTCAACCGGATTCATAAATGTGGAGTGATTGAAATGTGTTAATAATAATTGTTTAAAAATAGCCTGGTTTCTCCTCCTGAGTCCCACATGCCAACACTGAGCACCAATAATAATGTTGTAAAGTCAATCAAACCCATGAAGCTGCATCAGCTTCATTTCAGCACTTGGCAAACAGGCAAAGAGATGCAGAACCTAAAATCTCTCTGTGTAGCCACAGTTTGAGACATCGATCCCATTTTTTGGAAACCTGCAGTATTGTTAATAGTGCTCCATAACTTTTCAACACAGCTCCAACCCCTGTGGTTGTAAGCACTTGGCTCTTTGCAGATTTACCTGCATCTGCCTCGGGACCCAGAAACTGAGGAACATCCCATTTGGGAAAGTACTCTGCAGTGCTCAGCTGTGGCCAGCTTCACTGAGCCTCATGCCAGGGCTTTGCAGGCTGACGTTGCATTTCACTGTCTCACGTGTGAGGTTGTCTCTTACCTTCTGGCAATGCCCTGTGTCCTACCCTTGGGTAGCCTGTTTATCAGCCTGAACCCAAAGCTGGGTACCTACAGTACTGCCTATAGCATCCAGAGGCTGCATCTCCACCCTGGAACATGCTGAATTCAGGCAAAATCTTCTAGGAACTGAGCTGCTGAATGAAATCTCTATCAAGGATGCACAAATAAGATTTTCAGAGGCTCCTAAATATGTTTTTCTTTTTCTCCTAGTCTTGATCTTGGAGATGGACAAACAGTCTGGAAAGGATTCAGCCTGGCATGCGAAATACTGACCATGTAAGTTGGTCAAAGCCGAAGGCCACTAAATACAGTGTTGGGTAATCATAACTAACAGCAATGCCACCACTGTTGCCTTCTTTGGATAGGAATGGAGTCGCAGCAGGAGAACAAGAAGTCTTAGGACCTAACTCCTGGCGCAGGAATGAAAAGCGAGATGCTTCTGTATCTAAACTGATACCTAGAAAATAATGCAACAAGAACCCCCTCCAATTCTTGTCCACCCCTACGGATGTTATTTTGACACAGGAAGCACATCACATCAGTTTGCAGCTGAACTCCAGTGTCTCTGAAAGAACAGCTGAGCTCAAGAGTCTTTCAAACCCTAAAACAATGGGCATGGGACGTTTAGTCTTTAAAAGGAGCATTTATCTCCTGCTGCTTGAACAGCTTGAAGTAAACAGGTGTAACAGCATGTGAAATAAATCACTTCACCTGCTTAGCCCACTAACACTTTCTGGTGTTGCTGGTATGCAACTCTGGTTGGATATGAAGCCCAGCTGTTATGTACAGAAGGAGCAAACAAGCAAAGAGTTAAATCACCACTTAAGAAATACATTTGCTTTCTAACTATTCTTTGCACAAACTTTGTTTCCATTAGGCAAGCTTAAAATACCTCTCTGCAGATGAACCACAGAGATTTCTATTGCTTCATGGGTATATTAGGGAGAAAGCCCTGGTCTTCCCCATCCTACAGGCATGGCTGTTTCCTCCTTGCACAAAAGGGGCAATGTAAGTCTAGAGAGCTGGGGCTCTTCGAGAGCAAGGACTATTATGAGGGAATGTAGGGAAAATTTATTTTAGGGCTTGTGGTCAATTTTTGAAAATCACAGAATCACAGAATGGTTTGGGCTGGAAGGGACCTCTCAAAGCTCATCCCGTCCAACCCCCCTGCAATGAGCAGGAACATCTTCAACCAGATCAGGTTGGCCAGAACCACATCCAGCCTGGCCTTGAATGTCTCCAGGGATGGGGCATCCACCACCTCTCTGGGCAACCTGAGCCAGTGTTTTACCACCCTCATTGTAAAAGATTTTTTCCTTATATATGGACTTATATATGGACTAACCCCCATTTGGGAGATAGTACATTAAAGCTTTGTGTGGAATCATGTTAATTCTGTAACAAACATGGTTGCCAGTTCCCAATCATCCTAAAAGTGTAAATTAGACTGAAATTTTCTCATTATTTTTCCTTCTTTAAAAGAAAGCTTTTGGGAATCCTATGCAATGCCAGTGTCTGTCATAAGATGCAGTCAGAGGGAAATAAAGGCTAAACTATTAAATTTAACATTTATATGTACCTTTCTCCATGTGAATGCCCCAGTGCATGCCTATGGTATCTGGCAGGATAGGCAGTGATAGGACAAGGGGTAATGGGTTCAAACTTAAATGGGAGGTTTAAATTGGATATAAGGAAGAAATTCTTTACTGTTAGGGTGGTGAGTCACTGGAATGGATTGCCCAGGGAGGTTGTGAGTGCTCCATCCCTGGCAGAGTTCAAGGCCAAGTTGGACAGAGCCTTGGGTGACATGGTTTAGTGTGAGGTGTCCCTGCCCAAGGCAGGTGGGCTGGAACTTAATGATCTTAAGGTCCTTTCCAGCCCAAACCATTCTGTGATTCTATGATTAAGAGGTTTCAAAAGCAAAACTACAGTGATACCTGCAAATGTCACCAAACTGTATAGAGAAGCAGATAAAGACAGCATTAAAGAAAATAAATTAAAATATCCTTACCACTGTAAGATTTGTATCAACACGTGTTTAAAAACTAAAGGAAATACACTGTATTTCTGGCAGGGTATCAGGCTCTCATCTTCTTAATTGTTCTCCAGCTCATCTCAGCTCCCCCACACTGGTATTCCTTCTCCTGCTGGTGCTCACAAAGGTACCAGTGGTGAGAAATCTCCATCGTCACTTATTTGAGCTGTGTCTGCTGTGTCAGCTCTTCATTAACAAAGAGGAACCGCTGCAGGGTGCTGTACTTTCCTCCAGAAGTCCCCTGCAGTGCACCTGAAAGGGTAAAAGTCCTTCCTCAGCTGTGACTGCTGCCTTCCTGTGCTGATCTGCATTTTTCTATTTCTATCTTGTTTGACAGCTGTACTTGTTTTCTTGCACCACAGTTTGGTTGGTTGGTGCTTTTAAACCTGCACACAGAGCTGAAATGTCACTGAGGAGCTTTCTCAATCCGTGTTTAATCTCCAAATACCTAGTCTCTGGTTTTTCAGTTTTGTGGCGCTTAATTGCAGTATGAAATGAGTCTAAGGAAAAGAGAGCCCTTGCTGGAAGGATTTTCTGCTTTTACCTTACGTTCGGCTTCCCTAGGGAGAACATTAATCAGACCTGGAATTCAGATTCATCACATTTTAACCTCCCTATTATCTAACATGGGAGCTATTCAGTATCACAGAGAAAAGATAATAAAATCAGGCATCATTCAGCATTGTAGAAACCCCCTTTTCAGAATCAAGTTTAAGTACTTTGTGATATTATTTACTATTTTCTTAAATGCATGGGAAAGTACCATATTACACCATCAAACCCTCCATGCTCCCGGGCCTGTGTTTGTTTTAGGGTACTGGCAACACTGGAGTTTGCAGGCTGTGCATTTAGTTAACTCTTCATTACATAAGGAAATTTCTGTGCTTTCAACTCAACTGTTTATTTAATCAAATCAGTGTCAACCACATTCCTTTGTTACTGCAGTATTTACTGGCAAGGAAACGGGAATGAGCTGCAGGGTTAAGAATGACTTTCATAGCAACTACATAGACACAGCTTAAGTAATCTGCATTTAAAAATAAACCCACAATCAAAGAACGCAGTCAAAACCTGAGCAGAAGATACCTGACCTTTAGGAGGATGTGTGACTCGGGATCCGGGTGCATTCTGGCTGACAGCACTATCAGCCTGCAGGTTTAATAACTTGGTTAGCATCCCCAAAACAGATCTCTCTTGCTTTCTCGCAGCTATTTAATGTTTTAGGTTGTGTGTTACATAAAGGATTCAAGCGTCCATTAATGTTCTGCCTGAAAATATTGCACCAAATATAAAAGCTGAGTGGAAATTAATACTCTAAGATAGTTCAAGTGACCTTATTTTCCGTGACAGCAGGCAGTGCTAACTCCTGTTGATGGCAACTGCTAAGAGGTTTTGGCTTTTCAACTTCCAGTCTGTCTTTAGCCAAGAACACATCTGGTTTGGGCAAAGAAGAGACTGAAGACTCTGAGAATCTCCTGCTAAGAATGAATAAGCATTCTGAATAAGGTGTGTTTAAAACTTTCTTTTCTGCTCCTTTACCGAACAGTGTGTACTTGTCCTGTGGTCTAAAAGGCATGTGGATTGCTCCAAAGGGAGCAGATGAGGGGAGTAGAGGGCATATTGCTGAAAGACTTCAACACACAGAGCTGAACAAAAAGGACAAAGGTGTTTACTTTGGTTGCTGCAAGTTCTGCAAGTGGTCAGTAAAAGCCATGCAAACCTGCTGACTGGCATCTCTGAACAGTGACAGGCACTGCCCTCAGAAAGCCCCATGTCCCAAAAGTCCTTGTGTTCTTGCACCAAAGCTCTCAGATCAGCACAACCCAGCTACAGCAAAGAATCTGTGACCACAACATGGAATTTTTCATACAGTAATTTTTCAAGGGCATCTGTTTATGTGCATCTATCCCTGCTGTGTTTACAGCATCACACTGATGCCAGGCAGACATTTGCTCCAGGGTATTTTACCACCTAGGAGGAAGAGCACAAAGCCTGGCGGCATCCTCACAGGCACACACACCACCACCAGCATCTCCATCTTGTTACAGCAACATTAACCCTCTGTCCCTGACACACTGATACATCACACAGATCCTGAATTACACACAAATATGCCTCAAAATAGAGAGTGGAAAGAGAAGGGCTTATCTAAAAATACAAAGACAGGCTTGAAAATACGCCTGCAGTTCAGGATGCGTTGAGCTGGGCTTTTCTTCTTAAAAGGTGTAACAAGACAAAGTGGTCAGGCCAAACAGGCTTTTTTTGCTGTTTTTACAGCATGCATCCATGCCCTTTCCAACGATCTGAAAATAGAGTTTACAGGGACAAAAGGGACTACTCAAGAGTTATGTTGCCACTGCAAACACATATTCTCAGCAGGACCAAAATAACTATGCTAGCTTCTTTTTAGTAATTCGAATGTATGAACTTATATGGGGGGAAAAAGCTAAATTGGAAAGAAAACTATTTAATTTTTGGCAGTTTTTTCCTCTCATTCCTTTTACAAAGCAAAATTCTGTCTTTACATTCGCCATGAGAAACCTGCCATGGAAGGGAGGGCAGCCACGTCTCTGCAGTCCAGCCTGTTTTACAGCCCCTTACACACTGCTGCTATTGCTGTTTTCAAAGCCTCATGACAGGCATCGCACTCGGATTTATCAGCAAAACAGCAGCTCTTGCTGAGTGTGGTGCAAAGCCCACTAAAGATAGTGGGAATCTCTGCACTGACTCCAGTGACCTTTGGATCAAATGAACTTAAAATATCACTGTTACGTGCCAGCAGGGAGCCACTGGAGGAACACAGCTCTCTGCTGAACGAAGAGAGAAGCCACAGATTTGCATTTTTCTTCCCTCCCCCTTTTTTTTAACACATAAAATGTCCTTGCTAATATTTGCTGCATGATACTTAACGCCTTTTTTCCCCCAGTCTTTTTCCTTGTGTAAGAGGAAAAGCAAAGGCTCACGGTGAAAGCTGAAGCTCTAGGTGCAATACTGCAGAGAGATTAGTGTGGGAGGACACTTACGCCTGAGCAGAATCCCACTGAAGCCCTGGGGCCGCAGGCTCTGCCCACACAGCCCTATCTGCCTCAGCTAGTATTACAACCTTGTTTTAGTCAAGCTAAATTCATCTTAGAACTCAGTACAGGCAATAGAATATGAACCCTGCACCACGGTCAGTGCACCACCTCTGCATCCATCTGTTTAAAAGTCTAATTAGGACACATCAGGACACCAGTTCCCAGTATGATCCCAAAACCTGCCATGCCATAAAGACCGTTTTCACACACAGCACTTCATACTCTTCTAGACATAGACAAGCACCATGTTGAACCATATGTTTTTAGAAGAAGATTCAAAGAAAAGTTATCTAATTTTGGTTGATCTCTTGTTCTCAATTCAAGGGCAAAGTGGCACTGAAGTGGAAATCATTTCCGTAACTGAATTGCAGAGCAGTCATTTAACAATTAATAAGTGATCCGCTTGGCATATGAAAGCTGAATATGAAAATAAGCAAGTGAGGGCTGGAGATACCTCTGCACAAAGAAAAGCTGCAGCTCCTCCACATCAGATATTTAATGGATTCTCTCTTTTTCTTCCCATGAACAAGGGGAGGAGAGGGCGATGAAATATAAAAGAACTTAACTACTCCTCCTGAGGAAAACAGAGATGAAGTGAGTGGCTCATTTAAGCTTTCTGTATCTTTGAAGAAGAGGAGAAGTCTCTCTTTTTTTTTCTCTCCACAACATCAACCTTTCTTTTTTGGTCTGCATCCACAGTCTGGACATCAGCATTTAGCAGAACAGATGCATTTCTCATTGGCAGCAAATCTGTAACGCCACAGCCTATTTCTCCTGCATCAACAAAACGTAAGATTTGTGACCGGTTCCCCTTGGTAGATGTAAGGTCATTACTTGCTGTGGGACTGTGAGAAATAAGATGTGTTTCACCGCCTCCTTGTTCATGTGATCAGACTAAACACGTCCTCCTGGAAGGTCTTGGCAGTGTTGGGGTAATAGCTGGACTTGATAAACTGAAAGGTGTTTTCCAACCTAGTTGATTCTATGATTCTTTAAGCTTGCTTTTATCTGAACTGTTGCTGAATGCCCAGTGGACATTTTCACTGACCATCCAACACTTGCACCCTGCTTTCCCCTTCCTTCACAAACCTTTACACACAGACCTCAGAGAGGTTTACAAAATCCAGATGACTCCTCTGAAGCACCATTTTGCCTCCCCTCTGGAGATGTAAAACCAAATTCATCTTGGCTGTATTAATTAGCAAGGCTGGGTTCAACTCATGTTAGCTGCTGTCTGTATCTACCACAAAACACAGTGATTAATTTCTTGGAGCCTGCCAAATCATTTGCAGGAAGAGCATAGGCCAGTGCAGAGACAGCACTGAACACAGGGAGAGGTGCATTGGCAGGACTGGGCAGTGAACGCTGCAGCACGAGCTTGCCTGCATTCTGCATGATGCAAAGCCAGGAGTGGTATTTCATCTTCAGGAGGACTAAATTCACTCATAAATATTGAAAACCAAGTTTGATAAATAGCTAAGAAGTTCTAAGAAAAGCAGACATGGGGGCATGCTGGGCTCATTGCATTCATTCTGCTCCACTGTAGGCTTGGTAATGTTCCACTGGACATTATGAAATGTACCTTTATTTCCTTGGATAAATGGATTATTCTGAGATAAAGGATGCTGGGAAGCAGCTTTACATTTGGCACAGCCTTTCTGCCCACAAGCCCAATTAACAGTTTTGGAAACAAGTTATAGACAGGTAAAGATATTTTCTGAGCTATCAGCCTGGGTTATAAAAAGGGTGCTCATACCATAGAGCTCTGAAGTAACCAGTGAGTGAAGATGGCATTTTTTACCTCCTTTGATTGATTCTCCAATAAACAAGTTCTTGATGAGAACTGAATATTACCATTTAATGAGTTTGTGCTACTTCTGTATGCACCCGTTTAACAAATGACTGTAATTAAATGCTGATAGAATACTTCTCATTTCAAACCAGTGCAGTGGCAGCAATGGGTGTCTGTTTGGGGGTTTTTTGTTGTGGCAGCAGAGCAGGGGAGGATGCTGGTCACCATAAGCATAGTCTGCACCAAAAAGTAACAACACAAGAGTAATTTCCAAAACAATTAACTTTCACCATAACTTTTAACAAAGCAACTCAGTCACATGAAGAAATCAAACACATCTTCGGTGTGTTATAAAATCAGAACAATGCACCCCTAATGAAAAACATCTCAGAGATGCTTTCCAGAAGAAACTCTTCTCATGCAGTGTTGAATACTGTGCTGCTGCAAAGAGGGTAAGGCCTGGGTTTAGTCTGAGTCTGTAGTCACACTCAGTGGTCAATCCTTAGCAGCAACCTCATGGATGTGTCTGAAGTTCGGACAGTGGAGGGCTCTACATGACCTCCCCTCAGGAGAAAAACCAAATAGAGATGAGAACAGACCTGCCTGTGAATCATTTGAGACAACTGATGAGGCATTTCCCTTGCTGGAAACCTCTCTCACATGGTACCATGGATGGACAACACGCCCTCCTCCCTCCACTGTCCTCCAGTGCTGCTCTTGAGTGTGTGCCATGAAATCTCCAAGAAAACCAAAGTTTTCCTGAACAAGAGACTAATGCTCCCATTACAGATGGGATTAGCATTACTGCTCCTATGAAAGATGAATCTCAAAAACATGGTGTGGTACTTGCACTGCATCACTGTAGAGGAATTAAGAAGGCAAGAGGGTCACTGGCCATATTAAAAGAACACCTCAGTATTTTCCAGCTGGACCAGTCCTCCAATGCAACTGCCCTTTTTCTTGCTAGTTCTTGGCTGCCTTGGATTCTCTGTCTCAAAATGGTCACGAATAGGAAATAATAAGCAAACACAACATCTCCATTATTCCTACCACACGTTACACATCCTTTGTGAGCAAAATGACCAGGACTTTTTAAAACTGTGGTGAAGTGTATTTTTAACTGTTACTAAAGATACAGTGAGTCATTAGTGACCCGGGCGCCAGAAGAATGTGGCTTCTGGAGTCATCACTGCTCGTTATTTCAAGAAAACAATTAGTCAAAATGAAAAATTAAGCCCTAGAGCTTCCACGAACTGGATACTGTTCTTTGAATCATTCATGAACAGGATGAAGACAATAAAGGCCGTCTGGACCATTCCCTCACCCCTTTGTAATGGGTATAATAAGTGGAGACAACTTCATCAGTAAGGGACAATAAAAATATAGAAACCCTTCAGGAGCTCTGAATGTGGAGGATGCAGGGATGTAAACACTGAAAACTGATGTTTATTTACTGACCCGGCTGTGTTAAACTCCAAGCTCCATACTTTTTATTTTTAAACAAGAGTCTTAAACATCGAAAAATACCAGCCTGAGAGGAATACTCACACTGGAAATAAGTTCAAATAAAAAACCCCCGCAGTTGTCTAAAAGTGGCATTAGACTTTTAAATGACAGCACAGGGATAGAAGATAGCATATTACCAGAAACAGAACAGAACCAAAGCCATTTCTTTCCATTAAAAAATGAATCACCATACTTTTCCCCAGCTATAACCCATTTATCTGACTATAATGAGGAGCTAGCATTTAATGTTCTATCTCTGCAGATTCACCCACTAAAATATAACTACCGCAGGAGCAAAAAGACCTTGGTAGCTGCATCTAAAGCAGCAGTAGCATTGTCTGAAGTTCTTCAATCCTAGAATAGCCACATCCCTAAAGCCAGATGCACTCTGCGTGATGAGATTTACTGCTATCAGGTAAAATGGCCAGAAAAGCAGCTTTACTAATTTTCTGTCTGAGGTAAAAGCTCTAATCACTGTCCTCTTGGTTTTCAGCTACAAAGGGCAAAACTGAGGGCTTTATTTGGGTGGTTCTCTTTTTTTAAGGAAAAAACCCCAAACCCAGCAAGCCCCAAACACATTTGGAGTTTCAGTTACATCACCCTTCCCTGTATTCTCAGTGACCTGAGAGACACAGTGCAAGATCTCGCTGCAGATGCAGGTATGTACCCTCAGCTGACAGCTCCAAAAGAGGGGAAGCAAACAGTGTGGTTGCTCACCTCAGTCTGAATTCACTTATGGAAAGAAAAAACCATAGGGTTTTCCTCAAAGAAGGCTTAGGGAATCTGGACTGTGGACCCTGCAGGGTATTTTTCCCTAAAGATACCTTTCAATTTGCAGCTTTTTGTGCTTAGTCTGTGATCTACTTTTTCCTCTTGTCATAGGCTCTCCCTGACATGGCTTGTCTCTTCACTGACAGCAGCAAACACCATTTCCTAAGTGGAAAATACAAATCCTTTACAAAGCTCAGTTTCATATCTCTTCTTCAGAAAATGTGGCACCCTTTTTGGGTCTGGGTTGGAAGGGACCTTAAAGCTCACCCAGCTCCAACCCGTTGTCATGGGCAGGGACGCCTTCCATTAGAGCAGGTTGCTTCAAGCATTGTCCAACCTGGCCTTGAAAATAAATAATCTGAATGTGTTACATTTGATTTATATCTGACACATCCCCTTCAATAACTTCTTGGCGTTGCAGATGTGACTGCTGTCACTGTCTAGTAGTGAACAGCTCTCATGACAATGTTAAAAGCACAAACATTATAAATGTATAATGAGGCCCGAGAAGAGCAGCTTGCTGTTCTTTCTGTTGGCTTAAACATTACACTTCAGTTTGCAGTCCAGAATGCCCCATATTGAGAGCTTAGATAAGCAGCTGGCTGAGGATTAAATATAGCACTAAATCTTACGTGTCTTCCTCTTTTTCACACCCATGGAATACCCTCTCTGGTCTTGATCTGACATCATCAATATCACAAGCTTCTCTGTTTTAGCTTTTCTGATTCGTATCGCATCTCTCCATCTCTACAGAAACAGAGAGGACCCCCACATGCCACTCTGATTACAATACACTGCCTTGGGACTGACTTTGATATATGTTTAAGGCATAGAATCATACAATCATAGAATAGTTAGGGTTGGAAAGGACCTTAAGCTCATCCAGTTCCAACCCCCCTGCCATAAGCAGGGACACCTCACACTAAACCA
>JBCJKH010027219.1:7125-33775 GCA_039877255.1 Loriculus beryllinus | reverse complement strand
TTCAGATACTGGAAGGCTGCTATGAGGTCTCCACGCAGCCTTCTCTTCTCCAGGCTGAGCAGCCCCAGCTTTCTCAGCCTGTCTTCATATCTTTTGAGTCTCCTTGAAAGGGAAAATTTTGAGTATACCACAGACTCATTCTGTGCCTTTTTGGTAAAAAAAAAAAAAACACCAACCACCAAACTTTTAAACTAAATGAAGAAGTGGGTCATCCCATGTGTTTATGCAGCACCGAGCATTGTGGAGTCATTCAGAATAAGGTCAAACCAACACAGACTACAGCCAGAAAAGAACTGATGAGCAAAGTTACATCTACTTTACCTGTATGTTCATGTGTTTGTCACAAAGCACATGGCCTGATTCTGACATAAAGGTATAAAAAGTCTCCATGGTAAATAGAACAATATCAGAGGAAGTGAGGAAACAAACTGGCCTACTTATAATTGCTCTGCTACAAATATACTCCAGCAGCTTGCTCAGCTTGTACATTATTGTTTATATTTTCTGGAAAAGTAGTTCTGAATCCTGTACATATAATTTTATCTGTTGTCAGAAGATGCTTTTATAATGCAATCTGTATTAACTGGATTCTACACATCCTATTACATGGATACTTTTTAGCATTAATTACTTTGACCTCTGTTTGACTACAAGGTAAAGAGACAGAGGCTTTACCACAAACATAGTTCTTCTCATTTTTCCAGAGAAATGAATTTTGTTTTAATTTTGTTTATCTCCAGTCAATGTAACACTTGTCTTGTTCCCAGGGTCCTTTTATAGGAGGAAATGATCTTTCCATGTGAGCTTTTTTTTTTCCATTTTAAAATTTCCCCTCAGACTTCCTCTCTGTCAACAAAAAGGAAACTCTGGTTTTTGCTGGAAAAACAGCAAAACCCCAGGTTCTTGCAAGTATCGTGCCAAGCTGCTGTCAGCCACTGGGCAACAGAGCTGGCTGGCTTTACCTTGGGGTAGGCAGGGGAAGGAGGTTGCATGGTGCCTGTTTCTGCAGAGGATTTAACTACTATTAGCTTGTAATGTGTCAATATTTAACATGGAGCATCACCCATATGTAAGTGTGACTGCAGATGAAGCAGACCAGGAGAATCTCTCCCTACTGCTTCTACAGCAGGTCAGAGAGGCAGTCACCTTGCTGAAACTACAGGCTTTCCCTTTGTTGCTGTTCCCCTTCCCACTTTCATTCTGCTTTGCCTAATTACTGTGTGAGCTCTTCAGGGCAGTCCCTGCTGCCATGTTCCCAGCACAGAGGGGCTCTGATGTGGGTTAGGGCCCTTGGGCACTAAATGCAATGGATGTCATTAATAGGTCAAGAAAAAAAAAAAAAAAAGTATGCAGTAAGGATGGAGAATGAGCAAAACCCTGAAAATTCCCAAATGTTTACTGGCCTGAGCTCGAAGCAAACTGTTCTTTGAAGCCCAAGATATTGGCTTAACTCTTTGATGCTGCTTTCACCTGAGTGAGGTTCAGTGGTTTTTGCCAACCCCTCTGCTTCCCTCTTCTCTTCCCTTCTATCTTTATACACTGACAAATCCTCTGGACAGGACAGGGTTTTGGCTTTGGGGGGAGATTCTCATCTCCAGCAAGGGAACTAGGCTATCCACTTCGCCACCATAATCCTCTCTGATCCACCAGCCCAGAGGATTACAGTGGAGCAAACACACTATTTTGTCATGGCAGTGATTCCCATATAAGATGCAACCATTGGAAAAAAAAAAACCCAAACCAATACAGCAGACAACACCTCCTGTAGCTAAAACCTTTACAATGACAGCACCAAGGCAGACTTCTCTAACCTAACTGGAAGTGAGGACAGGGAACGTGTTGCATTGCAATGACTGCATTACATGCAGCATAAGCAGGCATTCATCTACTGATACCCAAGAGGGAATTAATGTTCCCTTATTCCCCCATCCCTCCACCACCGTCTAATCTGTGCCTGCCCTTCTAATTTCCTGGCAACTGTTCTAATGTACAGGCTAATAATGTTTGCAGCAGTCCTGTGAGACTTCAATGCATAGGCTAGCTATGGGGTTACAGTGTCCAAAGGAGGATTAATTAGGGGAATTGTGGCATCTGGAAGGGGAGAGCTCTTGAGAAGCCCCTCATGCAGGTGCTGTGAGCAGGAGTTCAGATAAGCACCCAACTATTTATGTGGAGAACTGGAATGCCATCCCTAACTGGAGTTCAACCACTAGTAAATCCCCTTGAAAATTTCTCCTCTTTTTTTTTCTCAGACTATCTCTTTGTTGTTATTTCCAACTATAACTTAATGAAAATACATTTGAAAGTAAAATGATGAATTTCTCAGGGACTCTGACCCCTGGGGACAGACATGGAGATACTGCAGAAGGAGCTGAGTACACAAGTTCTTGTTAATTAGAGCAGACTGAATGATTCATGGGAAATAATTTATTCAATTAATTTAGCCTTTCTTTCTTTTGCAAATTATCTATGAAAAGTTTACAATTTTATTGCATTAAGCTGCTTGACAGAGAATGGTTTTTCTGCATGTAGTTGACCCCCATGCAGTTTGAAATGTAAGCTCTGGCTTTTCATTTTTACAGGGCATAGATTCTGAAGTTAGTGTTCTTCCTTGACTAAACAACTGGCTTTTAATATGTGCTCTGAAAAACTGATGTTCATTGTAACAAATGTAGAGGTGACCTCACATGAATGTTATTAACCGTGGCATGGAAATAGTTCTGCCATTGAACCCATTTGCTAGAAAAAACGATCTGGAAAGTCTGGCACTTCCCCAACTGTGTCTGACATGAGTGTGTCTTTGTGAGCCTTCCCCTCTGGCGTTCTAAGGGAATTTTCACTCTTTCTCCTTCACCAGACCTGTGCAAAGTCCTTTGTTTAAGCTTATCTCCGTGTTGAGGCAACCTCTCCAGAATATCAATTGTCTGATCAAAGCAGCCATGAAGCACAGTTGTTAAAGTCAAAGTCATAAAATTCGTTGCCAGTAATCTGATGCCTAGTTGCTGGAGTCCTTGTCAGCAAAGCGGATATTTATTCACCAGGAAGCATCCATGATACTTGATTACAGAATGCTTCACAAGCAACAGAAAATCCTAAATTGTACCTGTAATGCCCTTCCACCACCAAGCAGCAAACAGCCCTGCTCCCTAGTCTTGCAGCATTCGTCTTTGTCTGACTTCCACACCTAGGGTAAATTAAATTCACACAGACATTAAGTATGGGCAGCTGAACTCATATCATTGTCTGTCCAGGTTTAGGGTAGGCTCATTGCCTTCAGTGGACTTCTGCAGCCCTGAGAAGAGAGACACATGGTGAGCCTGACCCAAGGTGGGCAGGCTTTTCTTGAGATGCATCTGAGTGCATGGGTTGCAGCTCTGCTCTCAAAGTAATGTTAGTTTTGGTAGTAGCTTTAATAACTCCATCATCAAAAACATCTCTAAAGAGCAACGGTGCTGCGTGAAAATTAATGCACAGCAGCATTCTTGTAACAGGTGCATAATTTTTCAGTAATAGGCTTGTGGGATGTTTATTCACTTGCCAGGTTCATTTATCAGGTATTGGATTCAAAGGATTTCCCAACAGGGTATCTGCAGAGATTACTGAGCTAGGCAAATGTGCTTTGAACAAATGCATCCTTTCATCAGGCAGTCGCTTGGATAATTCCAGCATCAACGTGCTTGCTGCTGGAATTGGTCAGCTGGTAATTGAATTAACCATTTTTCCAGTAGTCATGTGTCTGTACTTTTATATCCTACAAAGGCAAAGTTTGACCTGTGACCTGTTAGTCAAGAGGCATCTGCCCATTCTTACCCGTACATGTACAGTTTCAGCTATCCTGGCTGAAACTGCTAGCCCAAAGTAACCTTTCTTGCCTGGAAAGTGCTGCTATATCAAAAAAGCAAAAATGTACTGTGAAATTTTGTCAGCGCAGGTTGGCAATAGTTCTGTTTTGAAAAATAATTGAAGAAAAATTGCCTTCAAGATGTAAGAACACTTTATTTCAAAGTTTTTGTAGAATAAAGTACTCATTGTTTTCATTTTCTTGTCCTTTGCAGGTATTTTTATTTTGGTTTTAAAGTTGAAAGTAAAATTAAACATACTTTTAGAAGAAGAAATTTGTCATTTGACTTGAACTCTTTTTCCCCTGGAAATTTTTCTTAGGAGAAATTTTGAATGGATCATCATTTTGATAGAGGATAAATTAATACTGAAATAAGAAGAATTTGTATGATAGAAAAAGTTCAGACATTCAGCTTTAAGGTGCCAATTTGTGTGAGAGGTATGTTGGAACCCATGTTTTATTAGCAGATTAATGAAGAAATAGCAGAAGTTTTTTTTTTAGTTTTGTTCTAACAACTAAATGACTCATTCCTTTTCTTGTCTGCTATATCCTATAAAATTTCAGGTCTTAAATGCTGCGTTGACTAATCATGGCACAACTAATCAGCTTGCCTTACTAACTGGCCATTTATCTCTTAATAAATGAAGCTTTCTCCTTTTTAAGAAGACCAGCTGCTGGGTCTATGAAAATGAGGTGCTGTTTGAGATATCTGAAGGGGAGAACCATCATTCTTTCATTGAGTTCTGAAAAAGTGGGTCACCATACATAAGGTACCAAGCTTAAATCTTGTAATTACTTAAAGGTGAGGTTTCTGTGCCTTGAACTGTTGAAGTATAAACATAATGGAATATTTAAAGTTTAGCACATGGTTTTTCAGCCTGCTGTTGCTTTCCTTATGATCTTTTTTGAGCTTTTTAAATTGTAGATGTCTGATAGACCATTTAATAAATGAATTTTGGAGCACAATTGTGCTTTACAAAACCAAGTCTTACCAATGCTTTAGTGTGAAGGGAACCAGATCCATGAAGACAGCACAAAAGTAAGAAGGGTTTTGTGGGAAATAGAAAAAGAACTAAAAAGGGTGAAAATATTTGCAGAATTGGGAAGGTGGCCTCACATGCTTGTGTTCTGCTTTTCTTTTTCTTGTGGGCCATAGTTTGTTGTTTATTTTACTGTCAAATTAGTGGTACCCTTCCAGCAACTCTTTTCCCTTGTTTGCATCCTTTGGAGGCCATTAGCTGCTCATCCAGACTAGCAAGTAGAGGTTTGCTCCCAAGTAGAGATGATAATCCAAATTGCTTTCTTGTGTCCATTATAACGACTCAAGAGCAGATGTCTCTGGCTGCAAGGATCAAATTGAGTTCTGAGAGCCCCAGGAATGTGAGGTACAGATCTGTGGTTTGGGCTTGGCCTGCTCCAAGGACATGTGCCAGTTGTATGCTCCACATCTGGATTCAAGTCCGCATTCCTCAAAAAACCCTGCTCACAGCTCAGGGACATTCCCAAAGGCAGGCTTTGCTCATGCCCATCTCTGTGTATCAGAAATGGTGTGGGAGAGGGACGACAGCCTTCCACACACAGTTTTGCCATAGCAATAGTACAAACAGGTAGGGCACCACCACCTCAGTTTTCCCTGCTAGACAGCCTGCATAGAGCCACAATGTCTTGCTGTGTCCCACCATGATTTTCCTGTGGTGTCCCCAGGCTGGGCTCAACTGTGGGACCAGAACCTTGCACCCTGCACACCAGCCATGGAGAACTGATGGGAGGCAGAGGGAAGGATTCTGGCAGACATCCTGCTCGCCACCACGGGCAGGCTCCTCTGGAAGGCTCTGGCATGGAAATGTCTGCGTGCAGGAGCCCTTCAGTGGTGAGGAAAGGAAAGCCAGAGTGCATTGCTGCTTTCTATCAAGGAGGGTTTAAAAGCAACTTGCCAGCTGACAGAAGCAGCAGCTGTAAGGAAATTTCCCCACCCCCTCTCCACTTTTTAGTTTTTTTTCTTAATGACAGCAATGTTTTAATCAACTTGGGCTGAACGTGAAAGTCAGAGTGGGAGGAAGGCTGGGGAGGGGAGAAGAGTGAAGGAATGACTGGCTGCTGGCATATGTCTGAGCTGAGGGATGCTCTCTGCCTAGGACAGTTAACCTACACAAAATGTTCTGGCTTCTCGCCTGTATCAGCCACATCATGCTGCTCCAGCCTTTTGTGCCAGATCTCTGAGATGGTGACTGTCACTCTGACAGAGGGAGAGAGAAGAAGTGAAGATAGAAAAGATGGGGAAAAAAAAAAACCAAAACCCCAAACCACTAAACCCAACACCACAGCCCAGTAACAAGCTTGCTGTCAAGCCCAGGCTGAGCAGCAGTATTTTTTGAGAATGAGCTCTGGTGGAAAGGTAGTGAGCCAGTTGTGTGCTTCTGCAGAATAAATCAAGGCCAGACTGAAGGCCTCAGAGGGTAAAGTCAACAGAGCTCCACAGAAATGGCTCTGAACGAATGGTGTTCAATGGGGAACCTGAGCTCATACATTCTAGCCACTAGCAAACCAAGACTAGGGCTGGATTTAATGTTTTGTTCCTGTTAAATCCAGGTGGAAGAAACATATTGATTTCTAGAAAATAAAAATTCATAGTCAGAAATGCTTTGAAAACACTTTTGTTTATACCTATAGAAGTTCTTATATGAGGTGGATTGCAATAGCCAGTTTACCAAAACTGCCATGGTCTTGAGTTAAATCTCCTGGTCTCCTTAGGACAGGAATTTTGCCATTTCCTCCCTTAAACTTCATCTTCTGGAGAAGGCTGTTAGCTCCCACAAATAAGAAGTTCCCTCTTCAAATTCTGAAAAACCAAGTGGTTGCTCTCTGCCCTTACACCTTGCATGCAGGATTTCAGACTCAGGTCATTATCCAGGCTGCAAAAAACCTTTTATTATTAGCAACACAACAGGTTACACTGCACAGCATTCATTGGCTTGTTCAGCACCAGTGAATTAGCTGGGCATCATCAGCGCAAAGCAAAAATGTCCTTCTTGGGCCACAAATGGCTGCACATGTCTTCTTGGCCTCCATGGCTTGAGATTGGAGCTGGTGGATCCCCTGGCAAAGACAAGGAGAACAGAGGAGGGACATCCTGTGCCCTGTGAATGCTGGGGTTGGGAGCAAGGGGGTAAAGCAGCTTCACAAAACATGGAGAGATTTACAGCTGATCCAAAAGTGAGTTTTCAGAAGTGAAGAGACTGCTGCAGAGCACATCTTGATAGCTAAAAGCTGTGTGCAACTTCGAGACCTGGCTGCTGATCTCGTGGCTTGTGCTCCAATTGTGCTTTCAAGCTGCTCTCCAAAACCACTTATCTACTTCAAAATATTTTTAATGGAACCTGAGATCCTCCAGTAGCTTGAGTTCTAAGGGAAAACACTAATAAAGCAAGATTCAGGCCAGGGTAACACATTATTCGAAAATACTTGAATATGGGGGAAGTTCTCTAAGGTCCTTTGAATGAAAGGACTTGAGGTGATGAGGCTTGCAGATCATTTAATTTCTTTTATTTAGACTTATCACAGAACAAGAGAAGCATCTAGGGACCGTTAATAGTTTGTCTGGGGTTTTTTTACATCTCCAAACTCCACAAATCAAGAAATTTGTTGGAAGCGAATAGACAAACCGTTGGTTTAAAGTACACATTAAGGGAGTACAGAACCACAGCTGCTCTTATTGTGACTGCCACCCGAGGTAGGAGTCTTTCCCTGAGCCAGCCTGTCACACAAGGGCCATGGCAGATGCCTTGCAAAAACCCTCTCGACACCTCCCTGTCTCATGCCAGCAGCCTCCAAAAGGGAGAGAAAGAGAAGGTGGATAGCAGGTTACAACAAGCACCTTCCAGCTGGTAGGCAACTTTCGTCTGCTCCAAATGGATGGTAGGGCTGCTTAAACAAGCTGTGTGTTTATCTAACATATCCTCAGAGAATTATAAAAGTGACACTGCTGTACCTCAGTGGAAAGGCAGCAGAAGTTGAAAAAGTAAACAGAAAAGTCTGGAAGATGGAGTTATGAAAGTGTCATCCCTTTCTGTTTTCTTAATGTAGATCTACTGATACCTTGCTGGAGGTGAAATGCTTGTGACAATTGTTTGGCATGCAGATTCAGCTGTGGTTGTTCCGGTGCCAGGTTACCATCTAGCATTGTACGGGACATAAAAGAAAAGGAGCAGGGGGAGTAATTTCTGTGCTTTTTGTAGTTTGTTTGGGGTTTAGGTGTAAAGAATCATGGAAGGCTTTGTTTTTAGGGCCCTATTTTCTTCTCCCTACCTTTAGCAATATTATGTGTCAATTTTGTTGTTCAGCTGTCTCTGGTGGAGAATGTCTTGCAGGCATCAACAGTAAAGGTCCTGCAAGTTCTACTTGGATGTTTTAGTTCTTGTACAAAGGCTTCTTTCTCTCATATCTGTTAATAAAAAATACCTCACAAAACCCTGGAGCTTTTAATAACTGTATAGATATTAGAATAGGTGGAAAATTTTGACAGAACAGGAGAGATGCTCCTTGATGCAACTTTTGCTGTGAGAATGCTATAGCCATCTCATCTAGCAGTCTTCTCTGTCCACCTACACCAAAAAGCCTTTGGCAATGGAGCAGGCTCAGGTTCCTTGGGTTGTAATGTGGAGATGTTCTTGGCCAGTAGCCTCCTTATAGCCCACCTCTGTAACCAAGAGCAGAGGTGGACCAGAAAAGGCAATAGCAGTTGAGAATGGCATTCATTGCAACCACTTTGGTCCGTGAGTTAGGCATTGAGACCAAACCAGTGACATGGCTCCAGCTGGCCTGTGGAGGGAAGCTGCTCATCCTGACATGGAAATGGATTCCACTTGCATTAAATATCCACTTTAGGCTGGTGTGACTCACTCCCTGTAGGTTGCAGTCACCATGGACATTGTGCCCACTTAATTAGCTGGGCCTAACTAGTTGTTTAATTTTAAGGTGGATAAAGTTTAGACAGTAGGTTGAATCCCATCTCTGGTTTCTGAACAGCCAAAGCAGCAATCAGTTGTTAAATAATGATTGTTTTTTCACACTGGCTTTCTAGTAAGTCCTGTGGTCAAAGCAGACTCCAGCAATTAGCTTGTCTCAGTCTCTGATGAAAAAACATGTCATTCAGCAGTCAGCACTGGGCCTCCAGAAGCAGATACCAATGCAAAATGAGCTTGACTTAAATCTTGATAATTGGGTTCAGCACTTACTAAGTTAAAGTTAGATATTGGAACAATCTGCAACTTGAACAGAATGCATTTAGTTGTGGCATAAATGTGAATAACCCGTAAGAAGTGATATATCTCTTTCAGCTGATCAGAATTGCCCTTAAAGGTATATGTAGCCATGGTATATTTTAGACAGCATCACTTGAGGACGTGTCTTGTTGAGACACTAGATGTGTCTGAAAGAGGATACAGGGTCCTTGTAAAGTAAAGTAGAGCATAACACTGCCCTCATTATGTGTAAGACGACATCTCTCACGCTCGCTTGGCATCCTCAGCATAATTCTTGATAAATGCTACTGTTACACATCAGTTTTGTACAGACATCCTGTCTGGAATGGGGAGGAAGAAATTATGTATGCATTTTTCAGCCTAAAATCAGGAAAAAATATGAGCTCTGTTTCACTTTTGCAAATTATTTGAGAACCAGATTACATAAGTAGTCTCACTGACATCAGGAGGGCAAGGCTATTTTTTCCTATAGCGCCAAAGAAGTAAAGCACCCTTGTTCAAGAAAGATCCCAAAGTATGAATGTGTGTCTGCTGAGCTGTGTACTAGGGCACAGATTTATGTCAAGCAGGACTTTTTATCTGAGGGTGGCTTTGAACCACAATTAGAAGCTTTACTCTAAAGAAGGCAGGGGCTACTTTTATCAAGTAGGGATTTCATCTGCTTGTTAAAGTGTGTCAGCTGTGGTGCTTCATTTGTGATATCATGGTCATCATAAAGGCTTGTTTCTTGGTGGTTATTACAAAATGAGCTAGTGTCCAAGTCTACTTCTGAGCCCTAAACCCCACCAGTGACCAGATCAGTAAGTAACCTTCTCTCAGGTCTCACTGGCTGTTCTTCACATCAGAGAGGAGAGATATTTTCAGCATCCCTGATTCAGTCTTCAGCAAGAATGAACAAAATAAGCATCAAAATCTTTGGCTTATTCCTTCCAGGTCCACACTGCAAATGCTTTCTGATGGCCCTGCCCCAAACTCACTAGTTACAAGCCATTTGTATGGAAATGATATTACAATTACTATCCTAGAGCTGCATCCAACCTTGGCTTCTGCCAGCAGAAGATATGGGGTACCAGATGGCAGGAATCCTACCCAAGCACCAAGCAGTTTAGGCTGCTCTTTTTGCTAGGAATTTAAATGATCCATATGCTGAAAGTATAATGCTCCGCTGCACACTGGCTGCCTTGTAGAAGTCTCTGCTGTCTGTGCTAAAGGGGATGAGCAATTAGCTCATAGCAGCTAGGAGCTTGTATCCCCCTTTATATCCCAGTGTTAAACTGTGCTAAAGCCATACATATGTTAAAATGTCCAATTGCACATCCAGAAGAGGATGGTAGTGCCTGCATTTACTGACTGTCAAATTGAGGGTGTTGTGACAGAGACTTGAGAGAAAAGCGAAGACTGAGAGCAGTCTGAGTGTCCGGTCTCCCTTTATTCTCAGCCATCTGCTTTGGGATCGGCTGGTGAAACTACGAGCTAAGGGTTTTAAGGGTCATAGTTTGTATGAATTTCAGAGGACACCAGTGCTGCTCTCTGGGGGATTTCCAGCCTGGAGAGACACCAGACCCTGAAAGTCAGAGGCTGCAAATTGCTCAGAGAGCTGCTTCGCAGAAAGCTTCATGGTGCCTGGAGCGGAAGGTCCTTAGCTCTGGTTATAGATTACTCACCATGGGGCAGCTAGGACAGCACCACTTTTTCATTACCTGGGTGATTTCATTTGGTTGCTGTTGAGGGCTTACTTCTCCCCTGGGAAGATCCCCTATTCTGGGTGCCCTTCATAAGTCATCTTCCAAAACCCTGCTGTCAGCCTGGCTGGATGAAGCTTTACCTGCTGTAGGGCAGTAATGCCCTTTGTTGTGTGAACAGGTGACCAAAGCACAGTGCTTCAAGTGAAAAAGTGCCCTGCCTTGTGCAGAAATGTTATCCCTTCTCCTGATTTATAGCCTTTTCTCTGATTCATCCAGTTTCCCCTTGCCCTTTGTGCTGGAGTTGAACTCTGGCTGGATGGCTAGGAGGGCTTTGCTAAAGTAACCCCTGGAAAATATTCCTTTCCTGAATTACTTCTCTGCTTAAAATGTACTCTCACTGTCCTGGCTCACTGCTTCTAGATTTATTAGGCAGTGTTTGTCTAATTTAAATTGGTTTTCTATTTTACTGGACCAATTGCCTGAAAGATCAGCTTAACCCTGAATCTGGTTACGTTGTTGTTCATTATTCACTTTTCCTCTCTTCGGTTCTGGAGCTACCAACCAATGTTGCTATCTCATATCTGACATTCTTATCTAAATCGTGTACATGCGTTCAACACATTTAATAGAGAGGAGGTCAGATTTTTAGAAATCTTGCAAGGTCACTGCAAATGAAGCTAGGTAATTTGGTTTTTGCTTGTCCTTTTCATGTGAAAAACTGTATTTTGATATTCATAAGGAGACTTTTATTGGCAAACGTAAAAGTGCCTTGAAACAGATATTTTAATCATGCATGTAATTTTTTAGGATTGTGAGTATTAGTATTTAGCATGCTTGTTATCCTTGATGGTTTTCTGCCCAGAGGGTCTCCAGATGAACAAAGCAGCACATAATTCAGTAAATTATCCTCTCTGTATTTGTGAGTTATTGACCCTTTTAAAAAACACTTTCTGCTAAAATTTATATATACATATAAAGTAAAACAGTGTTGTTTCTAATGGAAATAGACAACAAGCATTTCCAAGTACAAATTACTCTTTCTAGCTATTCCTTTCAGCCCTTGTTACCAGATCTAAGGGTTACCAGATAACTTTTAAGGGACTCCAAGCCTGTAGCAGGAACCAGTAGTTCCTTGGAGGCGCTGCTTTAAGTACTGCTGTTATGGTGAGCACTAAATAAAACTTCTGAAAGGTTTCAGGCATGTAAAGACAAGGGCTCGATAACAACCATTTTGGACTGTCCTCCAAAGAGTTTGAATCCCAAACACTGCCTCCACAGCAGTGGGACATTGAGGTGGCATCTCCTCACATACTTGTATTGTTGGGCAGGCAAAGGCAGCTAACTCCAGTGTAGGAGCCCACTGGGCTATTTGGTGTCACAGCAGGGGGCACACTGTGAGAGGACAAACACTCTCTGACCAGTGGTCATTTGCTGACAGAAAGCCCCTTAGGTACTGGCAGGTGGTCATAGATGAAAGTTTTCTTCTATAGGCTACTTTTAAGCTCCACCTCAGCACCTCTGCCCTGTATGTGGCTGGTTCTTCTGGAATCAGCTGGGTGATTCCTCATCTGTGGCCCTTTCTGTTTCAGAGGTGGGAAGACACGGTTCATGGGTTCAATCCAGGCTTACAGACATTCCAGTTTCCCCTAAGGCAGCTCATAGGAACCATAAAGCCTTGAATTGCAAGAAACTCAACCATTCCCATTATGTATGAACTTATCTTCAGTGTTTCACTGGGCTCCAGGGCAAGCTTGTTCATTTCAACAAAAACTATTTCTCTTCCCAAATACAGCAGACTGTTACCTGTGAAAATGAATCCATCTCAGCAAGTAGACTCCATTTTCACCGAACAAGTAGATAAAGGGGCTGAAGTCTGGAAACCTTCAAAGAGAATAAGTATCACATGATGAAGATGCAGAGGAAAAACTTCCTCATGTACAGCATGCACTGAGCTGGTATCTCGCTCCATGGTTTGTGTTACCATACCTCTTCTCACACTAATTATGTCTCTGAAGTGAAGAAGTGCTGACATTCTCACTGGATACATATGGTTTTTTGATGATGGACACATGGGAAATCTATAAGAAAGCTAGAAAATAATCTAGATTTCATATGTTCTGGACCAGGCAAAGCAGGTTAGGTGGTTAAAAAGTGTTACGGATTAGAGGATAAACCACCAGACTAGGTGACCAGAGTGTATTTTGTCAGGGATTCATTGCATTTACTCTTTCTCAGCTCACAGTGGGGAAATAAAAATGTCAACAATTGACAAAGAAATTAAACTGATCCAATAGCTATTAATACCTTATACTCCTTAGGTGCCAGTAATCACAAAATAACCCTTGAGTAATACATGTGGTAGTATCAACAGTAAGTTGCAGTATTTGTGCTTTAATGCCGAAGCTACCCATGCACAGTAAAATAGAAGGAGCAAGTAACGTTTGCAGGCAGCAAGAAAATTAGAGCCACTATGCTAAATACAAAACCAAATCTTTAGAAAACCAGTCTGGTTATTAGTAAAAGAAAACTATTAGAAATTAAATAAGCATTAAAGTGAGAAAACTAGAAAAGATAAATTCCTGCATGCTAAATGTAAAACTAAATGAAGCATGAAAGGAAAGATTTTCAGGAGATCTTTGCCATGGACGTAAAAGGTAACAGTGATGATAATGATGGTAGATATAACGATAACAAATGCAACCACCTTTTACACACTAAAAGAGTCAATGGATCTAGTAGATGATCAAGAAGCAAAAGTATTCAAGAGACACAAGGTCATTATAGAAAGGGGATATTAATTGTTGGTCTTACTATTCATTACCTGTGAGACAGGGTCTCACACCAGAAATGTATTTGATGCTGAGGAGCCTAAGGAGCTACGTAAAGCAGAAGCATTGATAGAAAAGACTGCTGGACAAATCGCAACAAGAAGACAGAGGTCATTGTAGAGTTATAAGGGAATTCAGGTATGAAATTATTCAACAACTAATTGTAGTATGTAACCTATCAGGTTTTTTCCCCAGAATAAGGTACAGTGGCAAATGTGTCAGCAGTTTTTATTGGTGACTGTAGACATCGCTGGGAACTACAGATTGGTAAATCTCTATTAAAGATGAGTCAAACTTGTAGAAACAATCATAAACAGAATTCTTAGACACAAAAATGCATTCATGTTACTGCAATAGAACTTAATGGATTTTTTTGAAGTCTTCACTTTAAAACTTATCAAAGAGACTTGGAACAGCTAACAACTACCTGAAAAACTGAGATCCAGCTAATAAGTAATAAACTTATATTTCATAATTATTTTGACAAAATCTCTCACCACAAGTTTTTAAGGAAGGGAGACTCTTGTAGAGTCTACAGTGCAAGAGACATGACAGGGCAGGGAGTTACCAGGCAGAAAGGTTCTGGCTCTTGCTCTATGGATTTGTGTGTTTCCAGCAACACCGGTGTATCATGAAGTTACAGATTCTGCAGAAAAGATAAAATTATTAAGGATAATAAAGCATGAGACAAGTTTTGAGGGGAAAATATCAAAGAAGTCTACAAATTATTCATTTTTCTCTCACTACAAGACCCATGAGGTAGTAAACAAAATCTATGAAGCAGCAGGATTGAAATAAATAAAAGTTGCTTTTTTTTCTTTTTCCATAATAGATATATAAACTCTTAAATTCATTGCCAAAGAATGTTGCAGATGTCAACTGAAATCAGGTTCAAAACCAGGTTAAGCAGCTGAGGGCTATCAGTAATTGTAACACACAGACCTGAATGAATTTCAGGTCAGACTCAGTATGGCAGTTTCAATATCCTGTGGAAAAAGTCATATTGGTGGTGGTGCAAAACTGTACTTCCTGTATTTAAGTATTCTTATATTTAAAATGGGTCCTTAGATGGTGAAGTGCACTGTCAAGGGTTTAGTTCTTGGCACAGTTGGTCAGAAAAATTGCAAAAGAACTGTATTGCCATCAGAAATCAAAACACTTTGCAAAAAAGGATTGCTTTCAGCAGACTCCTGGAAGAAAATCAGTGGAAAAAGTACTGACAATGTATTGTTGAAACGTCCCATTCCATTTTTTATTTTGAAACTACTTTCTGCCTTGATTTCTTTTTTTTTTTTTTTACTATGTATTAGCTTTTTTTTGCTGCAGCATAATATTAACTTTAAAAAGTAAAAGTCAAAACAGAATGTTTCAGTTGCAATTACAACAAAACCTGTCAATCAACTTGAAATACATAGTGGGAATTTTTTAATTCCACTTTGCTGAGAATTTCAGACTTTGGGTGTTTCATTTCATTTTAGAATAAAGTCAACTTCCAGAATCTGAAAGACCTTTAAAAAACAGGACTCCTTTAAAAGTTGGGCAAAGTCACTCTATTTTCTTTCTCTTTCCATTTGATTATCTGAAAAGCAGTAATATTGCAGACCCTTATTTGCAAAGAATCACACATATCTGTCTGACACTAACGCTGAGTGATATCAAGCACTGCCCCAATTTCACTGCTGTCAGCTATGCCTTCTTTCCGCTAGTCATTTGTTCACAAATTTCTATGGTACAATGTACAGCATGTGTTCTATGAGAACTGCCCCTGACATGCTTCGGACCTTTCTTTTTCCTTTCTCCTTTTCTTCTTGTCCCTGTCTGATGTTTTTAATTTGCCTTTTTACTTGTACAAACTGGGAATCCCCTTCTGGGAAAAGAGATAGGGAGAGGAGTTACTTTCCTGAGAGCTATTAGATTTTCCCTTGTCCAAGATCTTTTTATGGTTACTGACTTACTGAGTATGCAAACTCCTGACAGTCCAAGCAGAGATGAATCAGCTTTGGCAAGACACTATGAGGAAGCTTACAGTGCCACAGCTTATGCTATAAATGCAAAAATAAAAGGAAGACCTCATTCCTTGAACTGTGCACATTACGTTCTCAAACTGGGGACATGTTTTGTGCTGTACATTAGCCATCTGCACCAGAGGGAATGTCTTCCTTGTTTTGTTCCCAGGATGGAGGCATTAGAATTTTTTGAGATAGCGTGAGGCAGGAAGAGTTTTCTGGGTCCTGGAATGCCAATAAGCACTTCAAACATCTTTCTTGGCTTCTAGAGTCCCTGCATCCAGCACCCCAGAGCGTGATTTCATTTTATAAAAAGAAAGCCTGTGCTATTTTTCATACCAATCACATGCTGTTCTAAATGGCTTAAAAGTTTCAAGGACTCCAAATGCTGAAAAACAGCTGTATGCTGATGTGAGCAGCATGTGTAAGGATGATTTAAATTTAGTTTTTATCCTATTTAACTCCCGGTGGCTTTTATGTTTTCCATAAATGGCTGAGAAAAGTTCTTGGCTGAAAAGAGCCATAAAAACATGTAATAAATTCTTTGTAGTCTCACCATGAGCAATTCATCATATTTTTATTTGTTTGTTTTCTGGGATTTTGTTTGCTTTCTGTGACTTTGACATGTCCTGGATCTCTGATAAGTCTCTTGCTCCTTACTACATGCTGATCCACAATGATAAACTGTCCTTTATCCTTTGATTTCAAGGTACTGACCCACATCCAGAACAGAACATCCATTGCATGGAATGGCCACAAGGACAAGGACCACATATTTCCTCCTGAAATGTAAGTCTTTCTAAAAATCTCCTGTAGGATAGTTATTCTCAGAAACCCAGAGGCCACAAGAGGACTCCTTAGCAAGAGTTTAGCAGGTTACGAGTAGGTTTGGGCTTTGACTGTGCCCTGTTGCTAACTTGGGAAAGTGCTCTGTGACACCCAACCCAGCCCAGCAGAACTGCTGACAGAGGATTCCAGGTCCTCCTGAATAGATCATACTTAGTGCATGTATTCACAGCACATCTCCAGGGTCAGATTTAGTGATAATTTGACTCAAACTAATATCTACATAAGGGGATTTTGCAAATTTATAATTTCCAAAGGGTACATCTGCTAATATTCTATTATAATTTCTGAACTCCATTTCTTTCATTAAGGAGCTAATTTTGTTCCCAAGAGGATCATTAGCTTTTACCCATTTTGATTAATTTAATTCATATTACCAATAGCTACCTAAGGCTTTATGAACTGGATGGGAACTTTTAGCTTTTGCTGTAACACAGTCTTTCACCATGAGAAATCTTGTCACCTCTAATTGCATTTAGAGGAATTTCAATTCATTTCCTTTGACATTTTTTTCTAGATCTATACTGAGGAAAGTGCATGTTACGCTCTTCACAATACTCTCATTCTGCCTTCATAAAAGCATTAAGCATGGAGGGCTCTTTGTCAGGAATTGTCCCAAAATCATTCTCGGGAGACTTGATCCCAAGAGGCATGGGATTTCTCCAGCTCCCACTGAGCTACAGAACGGCAGGTTTTCTTCTCCTATCTGTTGCAGTGAAGTTTAGCCTTGGGCTGTTCTCCTCCAGAAGTGTCCCTGGGGTTCTTGCGTCCAAATTTACAGCTATCTTGGGACATTCATGCACAGGAAACAGGAAGTGGCCAAGGGAATTACCTTTCACTTGCCGTGGACATGGGGATGAGGTAACAAAAGCAAAGAAGGGACCAAAGGATGCTTGGCGTATGACACCTGGGACAACACCCACACTTTCACAAAAGTAGGAGCAGATGCTGTTAGTGGATCAGCCAAACTGGTTTTCTTGGACATCTCTGGTGGCTTCCACCCTCTGCAGCCCCTGTCAGGCAAAACCCATCATGTTTCCTCTTTCTCCACTGTCCTATTTCAGCTCCAGGCACTAGCCATGACCATAAATACATCACCAGCAATTTCTTCTTATATTCTGATGGAGACTTGATAGCAGAGTGCAAATGCATGTTCTTGCATTCCTCATTTCTTTCCATTTTTGCCTGAATTTGCAAAGGCTACACGGTTGTTAAATTTTAGTTTCTATTGACTGTCAATGGGAATTCATCCTAGCTGGATGAAAAAAATCACCTTCCTCAGGCCTAAAATGCAACTCTGCATGTTCCTAATTGCCTTGTTATTTTTGGATGCTTAGCCTCAGCTGTGGGGATTGTTGATCCTTCAATTCCCTGATATTATCATTAAAACTGGTGGGTCATGATCACAGGTAAAAACATGTAATATAGGAAACTGGTTTTCAAAGCTCTTTACAGAGCAGAAATCTGGTAAATGTTTGCACGGACAAAGTACAAGCAGGATCTGCACTCCCTAAATGGCACATCCTTGGAGACCACACGGTTGCTATTTAGAGACCTTGAGCAGTCACCAAATCCAGCAGGAACCATGGGCACTATAAATAGTATGCGCTGGGACTGACATGGCAGCTCCAGAGCTGAGCAATTGTGCTATAAAACCTCTGGGATACAGAGAGAGATGTAAAAAATAGGTCTGGATGCTGACTTTGGCCCAAACTATTGAAGCTAAGGTAGTTACAACCACTATTATGTGAATTCCCTTGCTGCATGTGTATTTTGCAGTGCACAAGTGAGAAGCAGCTTGCAAAACCTTACCTTGTTGCACGCTGATTGTGAGCTGGAGGCAACACTGAGGAATAGCACAGAGAGGACCTCATGCTGAAATGACCAGATGCCCTGTACATACAGCACAAAGGCAGTAACCTCCATATCTCATAAGCCTATAAATCTTCATTGACCATCTCTGTGTGTCTCCATAAGAACAATTGATCTTATAGCCTTTTTAAAAATTTCCCTTCATTTTCCAGTATAACCCCCCAGTGAATCATTAATGTAAGAAGATAAAGATCTCTAGCTAAGGAATTATTCTTATTATAAAGTTCCCAAGTTCTAGTTGCAAACCTCTCCAGGGTATATATTAAACCCAAAAGGTCCCACACAATCATTTAAATCTACAAAATTCAATTCATTTCTGACTCCCTCCAGGCACTTGTTTTATAGTGATCTAATAAAGCGGAGTTGTGGCTGTTAAATGATAAAGTCTCCAAAGGGGACATGGAAACTCTGCACACTAGTCCCCAACATTTGCTGAGAAGCTTTATTCCTCCCTCTTGCCTGCATCCCTTTTGAAAAGAAAACCTTTCAAAGTCTTGCAGAATGAATAGATGATTCTGTTTATAAAGAAAAGGAAAGTCCATAAAATTTCTTTACATAAATGTACCGCTTGAGGATATAGATTACAAAAAGTTTAAGCACTTAATTGTTCCAGAACCTGTATGTGTGCTTTCACCAAATCACTGAAACTGAAGATGAAGACGATGCACATCTCCTCTACTTCCTTGCTTGTGTAGAAACATTCTCTGCAGTGCTTTTTCTGCTACTTCTTCCAATCCAGCTCTAAATTACCTTGAAATTATCATTGGTGTGATTCTGTCATGCGATAATGCATGTAGATTCCCTGGCAGACAGTGTCTGATGGTTTTAGGCTTTTTTCCACATTCTTGAAAATAGAGAGGTAGAGATAATAAAATACTAGCTCTCCTGATTGCATCAAAATCATAGCTGCAGGTATATCAGTATAATGCACTAAATCACACTCAAGAGACATCAGAAGCTTTTTTTATGATTAGAAAACATATTTACACGAGGTGGTGTGTTAGAAAAATGAGTTGCTTACCTGATAAAACTTCCTACCTAATGCAGACACAGGGCTAGGTCAAGCTTGACACTACCACAGCTAGTTAAAACTGACCTGAGAAGCCTTAGGGCTAGTCATCATCAGCTAATGCAGATTTTGCAGCATCAATTTTTGTCCATGATAAGAGATTATTTACACTCGTTTTCAACTGTGTGTAACTACTGTACTTTGCAACACTGTATTTTCCTTGCAAAAATGATGCAAAATAGAAAATTGGAGCTTCCTTCCAAAATGCAGAAAATAACTGCTCTGAGGTGGAACCACAGAGATCAGTGAAGAACCAGCTTTATTTCTAAGGAAGCCAATTCAATTTGTCCTCCAGTGCCCACACCTTAATGCATTAAGTGTTTTGTGGAGTTGCCACTAGGACTGAAAGTTTTTTTATGACCAAGGGCAGGCTTTGTGCGAATGTTTAAAAAAATTAATATGTGAGGTTACATGTTTGTTAATGTTTTATTGATTACACTATTGGTTGTAAATTATGTAACTTAATAAAGCTGGGGACTCTTTCTAATAAAGACAAAGAGGTTATTCTATTAGCTGGCAACTTAAGGCAAAGAAACTTAATAATATAGCACATTATATGACCGCAGCCCAGAAACTGACAAATCCAATTTATCATGGAAGTGACTGTGATGTTGCAGACACTGGGCTATGTCCTCATGCAATTAGGTAGCGCAGGTTAAGTTTGAAAGCTAGTGAAGCCTGCTTTCTGAAGCTGTGATGTGGCCATAAAAAGAAGAGTGAAGTGGCCCAAAAGGACACACGGAGCTGTTCTGGAGTCTGAGGTACCCCTGAGCACCCCACACACTGTCAAGACATCACATGCACCATCACAGGCTTCTGTCTTGTGTTCATGTTGTTAGCTGAGATTTCTTTTCAGGGCTAGTTTTCCAAAAACTGCTTCCCAAATCTCCTTGGAGATGAGCCTATTTCGTTTTATTTAAAAGAAAGCTCTCACTACCCATTGGGGAACAAAAAATGGGGAAAAAAAAAAAGAAAAAAAGAAAAGATTCCTGAAAATGCTTTTAAAAGGAAGCAAATTGATGAATTTCCAAGTGACTAAAGATTGCCTTTTCACAATACAACTGTATTTCCACAGCTGTGGAGGACAGATACTGCAGCTCCCCTTGGCACATGTCGGATTGACAAACAGTTGCAGAAGTAGGTCTAATATCTGACTTCGCTTCAGTTGCCAGGCACATTTTTTTAAGAGCAGAAAGAAGCATCCCATGTCAGAGAATGACAGAGCACCTCCTCCAGCTGTTTCAACGACATGCTGCTTTTTCTCTAGCTGAGAGCAGAGGCTACAAATCCGGTCCCCCAAGTGGTGCCCAGCTTTAGTCCCCTCCCATCCACACACAGGCCTGTCAGCATGCTCTTGGGATCCAGGCTCAGATGCAGATGTGCTCAAGCCACTCTTTGGGTGCTTGAAGCACTGTCAGTCGATAGAGGGCGTGGTGGGCAATGGGAGTTCTGGTTAATGCAAGCTGGTGGAGTGGGTCTGCTGGCAGCAGATTGCTCCTCTCTAGGACAGGCAGACCTTGGTTTGGCTGCTGAACCTGTCAGCACAACCATTAACTGGTAACATGGAAACCATCCATTAGGTGACATGGCTTCCCTTTGTCAGGAAGTGCCAGGTGTTGTCGAGAGAAAACACCTGGGATCTGTCTCTTGGGTCAATGAATTTGGGCAGCCAAAAGGGATGTACTCAGGATTGCTGGCACATTTTGCAGATGTAGGATCTTTCAGATCCTGTGATTAGGAGCTTTTCCTTTCTCATCTTTCTAATTAAGCCTTTTATTTTCTCAAGAAATTCAAAGGTTGAGGCCAGATTCTACTCACAGTTACACCTGTGTGAAGTCAAGGCAATTACTAGGTGATGCATGCACGGAGCAGGCTCTAGCATTATGGATTTGAAGCTGTGAATTAATCCCACAGGAAGGCATATTTACATCATTGAGAATTTACAGGGCATAACATAACAAAACGGTCTCTGTGTATTTGGGCTTGCTTAGTTATGGATGTGTCCCATCTTACAGTACCTATTGGTTCAAAACCACTAAGCTTGTAACCAGCATCCTAAACTGAAGTCCATCTCCACAACTAATATCTTATCCTTTCACTAAAATCACTGCCATCTCAGTTCTGGAAGAGTAACAAAAACCTCACAGCCTAAGTATTAACTCAGAAAAATCCTGAAGCTTTTGGAAATGCCAAAATAAATTGAATGTAAAAAAAAAATCCTTAGGGACATTCACTTTTATACAGCTCCATAGCAAGGACGAGACCAGGCCATGCTAGTCTAAGAGTGACCACGCAGTGTGTTTTGAGCAAGGCATGTCTTGCAGAGTGAACCTGTGTGCTTATGGTGGTAGGTTTTATTTTTAAAGCCAAGCAGTCAGTGAAATGATGGACTGCTGATGCTCTGCAGGGCACAACATGAGCTCCAAGGCATACGACCCACATAAGAGCAAATTATTCTGACTTGACCATTACCCACAGGTAATGAAGCTAATGAGTTAATGAGGAGCTGCCAACGCAGTGCTGGTCTCAAGCGGGAGATGTTGGCCTAAATCTATTCCCATTGCAGCAAATGACAAGTTGCTCGGCTGCTAGCATAGGAGCAGCCTCAAAGCCTTCATTTGTCTGGTTTGGAGTTAAGTTTTGTGGGGGTATGAATAGTGGTGGAAAGGAATGATTAAACATGAGTTTAAAGTCGTGTTTGAATTACTTCTGTAAGAAAAGAAATCTCCCAGGTGATGGTTGTTATTGCCACATTGCCATTACTCTGAATTGCACCGCCAGTGCTGCCAATTGAATGCTAACCTCACTCCCCATACCACTCTGCCTGGCTTTCACTGGACTAGCAGAAACTCCAGGCAAGCTAGAGAGGAGAAAGGAAGCCATAAAAAGCTGCTACATCAGCAGGATGAGCGTATAGCTCACCCAGGTGAGCTGTACGCAATCAGTACCTTTTTCCGTCTTTTGTCTTGCAATGTGTCATGGGGAGATCATGAAGGGAAAGGAGGGGCAGCCATGAGGGGAGAGCAGGGGCGGTCATGAGGGGAGATCCTGAGAAGATACGATGGGCAGCCACAAGGGGTGAGGACTGATTGTCAGAGGAGAGGAGAGGAGAGAAGAGGAGGGGCGGCCATGAGGGAAGATCCTAAGGGGAGAGCAGGGGCAGTTGTGAGAGGGGATTGTGAAGGGACAGGAGGGGCAGCCATGACAGGTGAGTGGAGATCATGAAGGCAGAGCAGGGGTGGCCATGAGGGGAGATCCTGAGGCGAGAGATGGGGTGGTTGTGAGGGGAGCTTATGAGGCAAGAGCAGGGGCAGGCATGGGGCATGAGGGGCAGCCATGGGCCGTGAAGGGTGGCCATGAGGGCAGATCTTGCAGGGGGATGTGGCATGGCCATGAGATGTAGGGGCAGCAGCTGTGTAGCGTGGGCCACTATGAGAGGGCAGATGAGGGGTGACTGTGACTGGAGATCATGAAGGGCAGTCATTAAAGTGAGATCTTGAGGGGAGATCGTTTTGCCCTTTGTGACTTGGTTTAGTGGTGGGCTTAGCAGTCCTGGACAAACTGTTGGGCTCAATGATCTTAAAGGTCTTTTCCAAACTAGTTGATTCTATGATCCTGTGTTCACATCTAATTATAAATTGGCAGTGCAAATGCTTGGTATCATTTTAATATTTATTCCCATGAATAACTCCTTTAAAATGAAAGAATTATGTTTGCATGATCAAAGCTGCTGTAAAGTCTGTGTCCTCTGAGGTGGCAAGTGTTTTATATTTGCTCCATAAGCTGCTTTGAACACTGTGACCACTGCAAAAATAATGCATAACAATGAGTTTTCAATAACAATAGTTAACAATGTGTCTCTGCTGAGAAGGGAAAATGTCTGATTCAATCATAATTTTCTTGCTTTTTTTCTTCTTTACAAGATTGTTAAATAAGCATGAATGAGGTACAGTACCCTGGGTGTTATTTGAGGCATAAGCATCAGACTCACTCGCAAAATCCTCCCCATTATTGCATGTAATTGAAAAACAAAAGAAAACAGTCTCTTTGGGAGCTTAACATATATGATTTCTTTTAAAGAGCTAATGCTGTAGGAGACAGGTGCATTAATCCTGTGCATGCTCTTTTTCTCTTGCATTATCTTTAATCCTTTCAGTAAGTCACGATCAAACAGTCCCAGTTATATGTGGGGTTTTTTTTTTTTCTTTTTTAATTAATGGTTACAGTCCAGTGCCAAGTTGCTTTCTTTACATGACTTGGATACTTAACTTTATTGCTCATTGATTTATGTTATAGTGGCACCCAGCACTGTCAGTCATTGCACTAGATACTCTGTAGACTTCTGACATACATGAAACAACAGCTGGGCAAAAGCAATAAGCAGGAGTTCCTGGGTAAAAGGGGACTTGGGAGGGAAGGTAGCAAGAGGACAAACCCCTATCCCAGTTCCCCAGCACACCTTCTCCTTGCCCATTACGTACAGCTTTTTAAAAATATAAGTTGCTATAAAGTGACAGAGAAGTAAAACTAACACTGGAGAAGGTGGTGGAGGATAAAGCATGCTCTGATGGGAATTGTATTTTATTAAATAATCTGTGGTAGAAGAACATTTGGAAATTACTCTTGACGTTTCTCCTTCACTTCAGTTCTTTTGTTCCTGGGAGAAACTGTCTTGTTGCCTTTCCTTCTTTTATTGACAAATGTTTGCTGAGGTAGCAGCTGGGCACAGAGCGATGGCTAGGCACACGGAGGCCCCAGTACAAGGGATGCTTTGAAAACATATTGACAAGGTCTTTCTCTTTCTGGTGCCCACATGGGTTGCCATCGGTGCCACTTCTTTCAGGCTTTGGGATAGAGCAGCTCTCATCCCCTGCCCCCATGACACCAGGGAAGTTCCTTCTTGTCAACCCCACAGCATCTGGGAACGGTACAGAGTGGCAGAAGGTGGGAGGAGAGAAAAGATTTTATTGAAGATCATAGGTCAGGTTCTGGGAAATGCTTTAAACTTACCCTAATTTTTTCTACTTAGCATTTCATCAAAATGCAGCTATGTTTTAAACAAATCTCTGAAGCCTTTCTCTCCAGCAAAGCCCATTATGTTTTGTGCTGCACAACTTTGATCTTGTGAAACAGTCTCTTTATATTAAGTAATAAGGCATCATTTGGTTTGCATTTCGTCCGTTCTTTATCACATTTACATTCAGGTAATTGCTTCCACATGCTCTTCAGTAAGAGAAAAACCGAACTGCATTTCAGGCATGTTTACATTTATGGATGGATCAAGTATGTCAAGTGTGGATGCTTTCTTCTAATTTTTTTTCTCCAAAGCGACCAATCCTCAAAGGCCACTTTAGAGGGGGGAGGATAAGAGTCAGTAATTGATGTTTCAAAATTTTCCAAAATTGCTCCCAACTGAGATGTTTTTCAAAGCCCTAATTTACCATGCCCATAGCTTTAACACTTGCCATGCCCTTGTGTTTATGTCAGGGTAGGCCTCCCATGCATTCACTTGTGTGTTGCTGTTTAATGTGGAAAAAGCCTTAACTCTTTCCATGCTACAAGCTGTAAATAAGATAAGCCTGTGAATATTTCTTTGAAGAGGAAAAAAGCTGTATTTTGTCTGTCCTAGAAATTTGGGGTGAGTGACTCCACTTACCTCTTGTACTGCTAGCAGAGAAAGAAGTAGTTTGCCAACTGCATCATGTATCGTGAAGCTTAAGAGATAGCAATGTGAACATATTAATGCTAAGATACAGTGTTGAGTTTTTTTTTCTTTTTTGCATGAAAGCTATTGTTGAGGAGTAGAAACAAAGTACGGTCTGTACTGGAAGATGTAGAACAGATCCGTGTTCTGCGTGCTATATAAAGATTAATCTTCATACACCGACAGTTGTTGTCAGCAAAGTTGACTTTTTTTTCTTTTGCTAATGTTAATGGAAATGTACCAGCACAATTTACCAGAGACATTTACAGCTGGTAAGATGGAGTGAAACGGGAAGAAGCTGTGAGAAGACAAACCCAGGAGATTTTACACCTGCTTAAGTGACAGGAAGCATGAACTGAGGAGAGAATCTCTTTTTCTAGGGTCATAGCAAACTGCCAAGTTTGGTTGTTTAGGAGCTATAGTAAATGTTGTAGGAATGTTGCTTGTCTTTTTTTACTGATCTTGGGCAGGGGCAGGAGAGTGGGGAAGTGGGTTTTTGTTTTTCCAAGGGAAGGAGCACTTTAGCTAGTCCCTCTTCTAAGTAGAGAGCAGTGAGTCAGTCACAATTGTCTGGATCTTAATCCACTTGACTGTTATTTGTATAGTAAGTAAGACAGAGGGCCTGGCAACCTGATTTGTGTGTAGATAGTACTCTATACACTTAACAGAAGAGCTACTGCAGTATGCAAATCTCTCATTTCTGCTTGGGCCCCAGGCGGCCTCCAAAAAGTCGCACACAGATCTTCTATTATCCTGAGCACTTTCATAGTAAGGGGCACTTCTCAGCCTTTAACACAGGGTTCCTTCTCCTATCCCTAGCAAGTAAGACAGCAATGAGGGGTTCCTGAGTAACTTAGGTCCTGAGAAATGCGGTCTAGATGGGGCTTAGCTGAAGGATAAGCTCCATCCAGGACCAGTGTCTCACAGCCTAGCAGAAAGGTCCCAATACCTGCTATCTGGGATCACAGTTTTTAGCCAGTTAAGGTCACAGTTGCAGGCCCAAGGATGGGAGCTGTGTGAGATGGTATGGAGAAGGGGGAGCTGCCTCCCCCAGCCAGGAAAGGAGTTTGGCTCCATCGTCAGTGACCCTCACACTGAGTTGCCCCTTGAGGCAGCAGTTCCTGAGCCCTGATGTCTGCAAGGATAAAGGTTGCATAAAGCATCCCAGTGTGAGAAATGTACATGCCATGTACACAGGAGACTGGCTCATTCACGAAGGTGTGCCAAAGGTTATAATTTTTTTTACTTATTTTATCCACATATAAACCCCAGTGTGGCTGAGCTCTGCATAGACCAGAAAATGATGAGACTGTTTGCTTGGCTCTATGAGCCAGTATGCACGTGTACAGTCACTTGCCTGTTACTGTCACATAGTTCTGAGATTCAGGGATGGGATGCTGACAAGAACTGTCTTTATTAAATGTCACATATTATGAACACTTCCAAAATTCAAGTGCAGGATGTGTTGGAGATGATGAATTTCTGCAAGGGGCACTAGCAGAAGTATTTCATAATGAGAAAAGCCAAAAGACAGATAA
>JBCJKH010027212.1:0-11246 GCA_039877255.1 Loriculus beryllinus | reverse complement strand
CTGTCCATGTCAGCAACAAAGATGTTGAACAAGACCGGTCCCAACACCGATCCCTGAGGGACACCACTCGTCACTGGTCTCCAGCTGGATGGAAGTATCAAGCAGGAGGCAAGAAAAAAAGAATAACTACTTAACTTGGCCTAAGTAGCACAGACTCAGAATGTTGAACTACATTTCTTGTGACAAACCTCCATCACCTGATGTATACAGGAAACTTGACAGATCCTGTACGTTGTCTTGCGAATATATATGTAAGCCCATAAAAACATGTTAAGAAATTTATCTTGAGAGAAATGCAGTATCAGAAGGGCTATCACCTTTCAGATGTTAACAACCATTTTCATGTTTCGTAGAATGCAATAAAGGGACAAGACAAAAGTCAGGACTACCTGCTCGTCAAGTCCCGTTTTATTCTTTCAATTAAATCAGCTTTCATGTTATTTCAGCACACAAAAAGGTTTGAAAAGAAGTAAACCCATATATTTTAACTTACTCCTTTAACTCCAAAGTCTCACACTAATGGAAGAAAAGCTGCTCTGGACTTCAGATACCATGCTTTAGCCTACGGTGACATTTTACAGCCAAAGAACAAGCTGTGAGGAACACAGCTCTGACTGGAAATGCTGATGCATATCTGAAACCTTCAGAAAAAGCAAACTAGGATAACACCAGAGTTTACACCACCAAAGTGAAAGATGAACAAGTCATGGTACAGAAATGAAAGCTAGGAGTCTTGATGCCAAGTGACTTTTTTGGGAATAAAAAAACAAAACCCCAAACCAATGTTGAGGAACTTGGACCTATGGTTCTGTGAACTGAGTTGCAATTTACTGTAAAAAAGTATGAAATATGCCTGAAATTCCTGTCAGTTTTACGTTCACCAGTGCCCACAGCCGAGCCCACCTGAGGGAACATCCCTCCCGCGACGGGAGAACGATACCTTCAGTACCCACCTCTGCCCTGACGCCGCAAGGGCAGCCTCGTCAAAGAGGCCATGCCCGGGGGAAGGCGGGTTGGCGGCGTGTCCGGTGACGGAGCTCGGCGGGAGGGGCCCCGCGGGCTGCGCTCAGGGCCAGTACCTGCAGCCGTCCTGTCGGGCCGGGAGTGCGGAGAGGTGTCGGGAGCGCCCCGGGGGTGCTCCGGCCCGAGCCAGGCCGGGCTGGGGTCCGAGGCGCTGCTGTAGCCCGCGGCTGAGCCAGACGGGTGTGCGCCCGAGGACCGCAGTGCGAATAGGCTGGGGAGCGAGACGAGACACAGCTCCGCACCACCCCTCAGCGTTAAGGGGCACCCAGGGCGAAACGAGATGGTTATAAAGTCATCATGTCTTTCTTTTCAGAGAGGATATAATCCATCCTTACAAACAGCTATCAGAATATGTTGCGGACTCACAAAGTGTAAATCCAGGCATGAACGGATGAGACAAATCTGTGATGGATCGGCCTATCTGTGACTATTAAACACAACAAACAAAATGTGATTCCAGCTCAGGAAGTTTCTGAGGCACTGCTCCCCAGAAGCTGAGAGGCCATGCCAAGGGGAATATCTGTTTTATATATGCCTTGTTTTTAATCCACTTTCCTTAAGCATCTGTTACTGGAAAACAGGCTTCTAGGTTAAACAGACCTTTGGTCTGGCTTATGATAGTTACGCATCTCCATTATGTTTACCATTTCCCCTGAGGAAACCATTTCAAGCCCCTCTGTTCCTGCTTGCCAAAGGAAGGCACGTGTAGCAGGGGCTCTTCCTGCATCCTGGGACTCTCTAATGATTATTTGGTTGGCTCCCAGGGCATGTGCAGTTCTGCAGCTTCATTTAGTGCTTACACACACACACACACACACACACACATGCCCCCAAAGGCACTGAAATGATTTTAAGCGGATGTAGCTGGGACACTGTTAGGTCTTTCCATAGAGCATCACAGTGGAGTGAGTAAAATACTCTGATCCCAGAGGCATGAACTGGAGCCCTCCTAAGAAGTTAGAAAAATCTGCATCTTGACGGAGAGGTGTTAATAAAAACCTAATCACTGAGGCCCAAGAGCTAAAGGTGGCAAGATGTGATTCAAACTGCACTGTTCTGTTGCTACTGGCCACAGAAACCTACCTGCATCAGCTGTGTTGACTAACGTGCCACGTATCCCTGGGCAGAGCTGACCCCATTTTTTGTGAACCTGTTCAGCTGAAGTATTGGTTAACTGCAGTCGAGTTCAATGTGATTTCCTAATAACTTATTTAAAATGAAAATAAGATTGATAAAAGTCAAAATGTAAGAACTTTACAAACACACGTTAGACATTATTTGTAGGATTCAAATTGTAAAAATCCTTGCTATTAATTGTCATTAATATAGGTCTAAACACATCTGATACTAACAGGCATTAGTGATATATTCAATTTACCTGGTTAGAATTAATAAAGGACTGTTTTTCTGATCAGCAATTAAAAAAGTGTTGCACCTGTCTAAAAACAAGTACTCCTTTGTGTCAGCTGAGCTGCTGAAGACAAATATTTTCTCTTTAAAAATTCTGATTTTGATACCAGATTGTAACCTGTGCGTAAGAAGCTTTTATACTTGGAAAATGAGAACAGAAAGTCAGGTCAGCCACTTAGTTTGCCTCTGACTGACGTATGGCTTAACCACAGAAAATGCTATCTCCTGCAGGCAAAAAAATCAGATGAGACTATTTTATGCTTTTGATTTACCTTTTTGAATAAATGATGATAGATAAAAGTGATATCACTATAAAAAAGTGCTGTGGAATCAGCAGCAAGTCAAGAGGTTTGGTTGCTTTGATTAAGGTTTTTCGTGTGGCATTGGGATGGTCCTTTCTGCAGCAAAGTTTCACAAGAGAGACTGCTCTTATTGCTTTTCAGCTCAAGAGCAGTACATTCAGGATGTATTAAGGATGGTATATTACAGTCTATTGGTTTTAAAGGGGTGAATCATGCCTATAATTGGAGGTAATCCTGGTTTGATCATTTATCTTACTCCATTTTATAAAATGTGCTTTGTTGTATGCTGTGCTTTCCTCTTACACCTTTTAAATAGGAAGGACTGTTTTCTAAACTAACAAGCAATTAACACATAACTAGCATATATTGCACAGATAGAGGCTCCACTGTGATTTATCAGTCTTGCCATGGGAGCAAGATGAGGACAGCAGCACCCTTAGGCTATTGCTACCCAGAAGGAATTACTCAGAGGAACAACTCTTTACCCAGAGGCAATGGAGAACTGCATTAGTTCCCTTGAGGGGTAAAGCTCCTGCTGTCAGAGTACCCAGTTGGCTTGAGGAAAACAGAGCCATGCCCCAGAGCGTCCCACCTGCTCCGAGGAGGTTCATGTCCCTGTAGGGCACACAAGTACTGCAGATGTTCTGGACCTTGTGCAAATTCCACATGCCCATACCCCAAGCTGTTTGGCAGATCTGTACAAAAACCACTGGGAATCTAAGCCTACATCATCATTCTAATTGTTTTTACCACCATCTAAGTTTTTAGTCTTTGATGGTGTGTGTATCTTAATTAAGAGCTGGTTCTCAAGTGTATTGAAAAGCAACCGAACAAACCAAATAATTGTATAATTCTAATACATCATTCTGAGTATTCAAAATATCTAATTGCTGTAGCTTATTAAAAACAGGCCTAAACTTACCCTCCTCCTTCCCCCTTCTTGTATATACTTAGTAAATGGCAGAGTTCTAACATCTAGATCAGAATCCAGATTTCAGTATTATAACTGACACCTGACACCTATTTTAAATTAAGTCTAGGACGAATGAATGTGTATAATAAAATGACAAATGAGATTGTAATGTACTTAGGCACTTTATAAAGAATTATTTTAATGTAACACACTATACTAGCTGTTTAATATTTAATATTTCTTGGCTGATTAAAAATGTGGTTCTAATTGGAAAAATTATTAAATGGTAAAACTAGAAGGTAATTCCCCCATTTAAGTCTCTGTGATTTCAGTACTCTGCAATCACTGATTCAGCTTAGGAGACTTTCTTCTTCATGCATAATAGGCTATTTCAAAATAGCATAATTGTGCACAATGATTTGTTTTTTTTAGGATGGGGAGAGAGCAAACCCCATGAAGGCGATGCAACAGCTGCACACTGGAACGTACTACAGAGAACTTTGGGGCTACATCACAAACTCCCACGAGTTGTGTGGGGAAACTGGTGGAAGTGAATCAGCTACAGGCTTCTAAAAATTATTGTATGTTGCATCTCCCCTCTGTATTCAGGGGGTAGAGAAAGGAAGTAAGACTCTTAGTCTCGCTATTTGTGAGCATGAGCAAATGTGGCCCGTAAAAAGGCAAGGTTCCCTGGCTGCATTGTCTTCTGCCTCTTTTCCCGACTGATGATCTTCAGATCCACGAACCACTTTTTACCCCTTCTGGGAAAAACTTTTATAAGCCCTTCTCCTGATGAGAAAAAAACCACTTCCCTATAGACTGCCAGGATGCACTGAGCATGTTTAGTATTGTTCTTTGTATATTCAAGATCCCACTGGGGTAACAGTTACAGTTCCAGTGTTTACAGTGTTTACAATTAACTGAGCTGCTCTGGCCTGTTTTAAGCAGTGTTACAGAGAACCTACTTCCCCTAACAAGATTGCTCACAGTTCTGGTCTCTAACTTAACTATTCAAGCAGTGAACATAGCCTCGATTACAGTACTTTGCAAGTAGCTTCTTAGCATCATTATACAATTTATTCAAGCATTTTATTAAGAAGCTCAGACATAGCCTTAGGTCTCATGTAGGCACATAAGAAGATTTGGTTAATATTTTGGAAAATATAGTAGTGTAATCTTTGCCCACTTAAAACTATTTAAGTTCTTTCAGAGCAAGTTAACAGAAAGAAGTCAGTGGAGTCACACTGCTGAAGGATCAGGTAATGCTGAAGAAGAATTGGCCTCCTATATTGGGCTACTAAAGTGAGCTAGCAGTGTTTAATAACATGTAAAGAAAGCAGATGTCAAGTGTTTGGCTGTTCTTTGCAGGATTCAATGAAAGCAAACTATTCCTCATCAGAAGGAAAGCAAATTATTTAGATGTGAGAAGAAACGAAGGAGTTTCCATGTTCCTTTGGGATTAACATACAGTAGCTGAGACCACCTGACATTCTCAGGGCTGTGTTCTCTTTCGTGGTTAATCTCTAATGAGTGAAAAGAGCACATTTTCCTTTCTCTTCTTCACATGTGCATGCTAGAGTTCTGGAGAGCTGTCTAAAACAAGGGGAACGTGGCAGCATGACTGACATCTCGTTCCCATACACATGAGAGATCTGCATGTGGAGATCATAGGCACACCATCTGATCCTGAATAAAGCATGTGGGATATGACCTCAAGTAAAGATATAGGCTTTGGTCTAATAAAATTTCTTTTAACCTGCTTTGTAATTAGAGCCTGTATTGAAAGCGTGCTCTGTGATGGCTGGTTCATGTTAAAAAGGAAAATGAAAAACATTTTGGAGTAGTATATTAGATAATACTGTAACTTTGTTTAAACTGCTCAGTAGTGCTCCAGGAACAGGTTTTGCAGATAATAGGAACATATTGTTTTTGCAGACAACCCTACCTTTTAAAAATAAAAAAAAAATAGGCACACACTATTGTTTCTGATTAAGCTAGTGATGTATTTGTGAATAGAAACATTTAATTTGTGAAAAGTATCACAGTTTCTGTCATTTGAGTGTTCATTTTTATTTAAAACATAAATATCTTCAAAAAAATGGTTTTTTTTTCATTTTTCCTTTTCCCTCTTAAGGTTTCTTCTATTCTAAATGCTATGGTGATGCAATACTGTTCAGGACACCTCAGTCACTGTCATGGTTAAAGTCTGTGATTCAGTGGTAACTGGAAATTACAAATGTAAAAAAAAATTTCTTTTTATGATGACACAGTGTGATAGGAATGGCAAATGATGGTGTTGCCTGAAGTGAGTTACTTGCTCAATACTGGCATCAATGACCAGCAAAAACTGGTGATTGATGCCCTTCAGGAGGGGTATTAGATGAGCCAAATGGAGGTTCCTACCTTGAGGCAAAGGCTACATTTATATTGTTAGGCTAGAGAGAACAATTAAGTGCAAAGCATAAAAGGTCTGTGCTCACCTGAGGACAAGGTAAACCAGGCTTCGACCACATGCTGCTGCAGGTACAATTGTGTGTGTATCATGTGGGATAAAAAACCCTTAATCCTTAACTGAGACATCTGCGCTGGCAGAAGACTATACTGTAGATGCAGCAGGACAGACAAGACAGCTCTTTTGCTGATACAACTTCTTTTTTACTCTGGAGAAGGGGAGGCAGAAGTGGAGGAGAGGAATGGTCACTATGATGATGCATAGATTAAAATGGCTTCTAGTATACAATACTCTTACGCTGGTAAACCGTTCCTTGCTTAGGCAAAGTTAAAGAGCATCAGACATCAAAAACTGGATTATGATGATTTGTTAGTTCAGTTAGATGAAATTCTATCCTTTAGCACCCCCAAAGGAACTCTGAACCTATACAGACTCTGTACAAGGCCTCTGTACCATCAAAGAGCACACTTACTCATCCAGTAGTGACTCAATTCATACCTCAGTACACACGTGCCACTTCAAGAGTTCCTGGCCACCAAAGTTCAGTACATTCCAGGGTGGGATTCACCACACAGGCACTGGAAAAGGAGATAGACCCCTGCTATGTACCTACCTTGAGTGGATGTCCATAACCTTTCTCAGTGAGCACACAGATTTTGTACGTAGCCTCTGGTTGTGCTCCTGTCAACATGGATAAGCAGGGATGTAACCCCCAGACCCGGGTCAGGGACATGCTGGGATTTTGTGTGTACTTAAGTAAATGTGTACCCCCAAGAAGTTAAGAGATGATGTGAAGAAAAACAGGATTGATGGCCTCCAGGTTAAAGGCCAAATCCCACTATCCATGATCTCTTACTGACCTGTCACAGCCACAAGGTCAAAATTTATGTTTTCTTTATCCATAATGAAACACCTATATGACTTCAAATCAGCTGGAAGTAAATATTAACAGGGAATAAACCCCATAAACAAATTTAAAAGAACCTTTGAATTAACACATTTCTGCTGATTTTCTCTGGTCAGGACTATTCATTCAGGGCCTTGGTTCCTTCTTCTCCGAGTTGCACATTAACACTTACCTGACAATAGTGAGCCTTGCTGATTGCTGAACACTTCCAGGTCCTTGGTGGCCTGGATGCTGTTTAAATGCAAAGTTATTGAAGATACTTGCTAGGCAATCAGTCAGAGGTAAGTTTTGCTTTCAGGTTCAGTATTCTTGAAGACTTAGGGAGCCTGCTTTGTAAGTATTTGCAAAAATAGTTTTGTAGGAAAAATCTGAGAGGTCTTTGAGTTCACTCCGTTCTGTGCCACAGGAGCAGACCCACATCTTTACCAGAGGATTCACAAGAATCTCATAACAAGTGTAAAATAATTGGAGAAACTAAGAAAGAGAAAAAAAAGATTCCATAGCAAACCGTAAGATCTGGCAAGAACTTGGCATTATACTTTTGTTCCTCAGCACTCAGAAAGTGAATAAGCTGACAAAATCTATTAAATGTTACAAGGCTCTTTTATAAGTGCCTCGGTAATTGTGCAAGTAATTGCACAGAGATACAAATTTACCCTGTTTTTTGAACTTTTGAGTGGTCTACTAAAAATCCTTGAATATCACTGAACAGTAAAATGTATCTTTGTCCAAGAATTTCAAGACGTTAGATTCTAAATTCCCTCTTTCTCCAGTATTCAAGACTGGTATTAGATACAGGTGAGAATTCACAAACTGAAACAGTGAAGTTGTAGCTACTTTAAAACTTAATGCAGTGCCTCTGCATATAATTTCAGATTAAATATTTCTTTTAAGAATTACATCTGTAATTTAGTACGGAGGAAGTACATGGCAATGGTTTTAGGAAGGATATCTAATTAAAAAAAATGATCATATATTTCTATAATACTAGATGAAGAGATATGAAACATAACTTCATAAATTTGTTGGATTATTGCAATGACAATCGAGTTTGTCAGGACAAAGAGGTTAAAGTGGGTTAAAATCTGATTCTTTTTGGCCCTTAACTAAAAAATAACTATATTAACATGCTAAAAAAACTCCAAACATCTATTTGAAGAACATTTTTATACATATATAACCTTATCTGCTTAAAAGTTTGTCCAAGTGTGAAAGTCACTTTTCAACACAGAAAACGTGCCAAATCTGAAGTTCCTAAACCATTTCCCTATATTTTGGTAGATTAATTAATTTGAATTAACCACAAGATTAATTAGTTTATATGATGTGTCGATTATACCAATGACATTTAGGATTTAAAATTCAGAAATGCATTGACCTTGAGTGGCATATGTACTCAAAATGTATAATTAAAAAGAATATTAATCATTTAATTTTATAAAATGAACAGCTGTTCTAGTTGATTGGAAACAGCTAAAAGTGTAAAATGTATTTTGTGAATGCAAAATTAAAAATTAATTTTATTATAGAGTGCAATCTGCCAACTAGAAATAAATTCTTGAGATGTAAGCAATATATTTTTGTAACGCTCTACCCATACACCAGAAAGGTCACATGTATATTTAAATGCCATATTACTATAAAAGTTTAATGATTTCAATTGAAAAGCTATCATATGATTTAGCTATTTAGAGATGAATATGAAACAGCTATGATGGATATGTCCTCTTTTCCCAAAGAACTATTTAAAAGCTTTAGACAGAAATAATGTTTCATTAAATATTTTTAATACATTCTAAACTGTTACTTTTACTTACCTTGTGTCATAAATCCTTGGTTTTCTTTTTTTTTACTTTTTGGTAGTAATCTCATAGATTGAGATTCTCACTGCATTTGCTATCATGGGTCTTCACTTATATGCATTTTTCTGTCATTATAGGTATTAAACTAATTTTCATAGAATCATGGAATGATGTGGGTTGGAGGGGACCTTAAAGCCCATATTGTTCCACCCCCCCTGCCATAGGCAAGGACACTTCCCTGCTAGTACCTTTTGCCTATACCTGTTTTTAAGCTCTGCACTTTTATGCTTTGAAAGTGGTTATAATACAGATATCATGCAAGGTACAAGGCTACAACGTGGCACTGCTTTTTTCTTGGTTTTGTTTTGTGTGTGTGTGTGTGTTTCTGTTGTTTTGGGGTTTTTTAATTAGGTACCACCACTCCCTGGGCATGGTGCTGACATTGCCTGTGCTATGGTATTTTGCTTAAAACCTAAATTACTTGCAAACTTATACTTAAATGAGTAGCAAAACTTTCAGTACAATTTGTGTCTTGAGGAATGAGTAAGAACCCAAAATAGCCTGGTGGTACCAAACAACACAGATGCTGGGTAAATTCAGTTTGTCAGTCCAGTTGGAGAAAAATCTTTCCATAATGATCCATCTTAGAAGCCATTACATCTACAATAACTATTTTCTGATAGTTATATCTGCTCTGATAGGAATGGTTCTCTAGTTCTTGGTCAGGCTAAATTTGTGCCAGAAACTATCATTGCTTCAGCTCACCTTAATAGTTCTCGATTTGGCACTTACTTAGCAGTGAAAGGCCATTACTGTGTGCCTACATCCCAGTTCATAATTCTGTCTTGTAAGTGGACCTTTCATAAGCTGGGATATTGTTGTTTCTCCTCTACTGTTACCAACAAAAGCACTGTCAATTTTAAGCAGGTCTGATGTGACAACAGAACTGAAAGACTATTTAGGGAAACAAACCCTCTTTTAAAGTAGTCTTAAATTCTGTAACACTACATTCTTAATGTAACTTAATATCAAAGAAAGGAAGCAGGTTGACACTCTATGCCATGAAACATTTTAAAAAGCAGAAACATTACCTTATTCCTGATGACACATTTAAATCATATGTCAGTAGTAAACAGGATGCACTTTTGTCTCAGAGACTTTTTTGAACAAGGACTTCTGGATCAGATCCATTAGTTATTTCTTGTGTTGCTGTTACTCATTCTGGAACATTAAAGGTATCTTCTACTTAATATCCTTCAAAAATATGCTTCTAGAGCCTAAATATTTGGCAAAATAATGTTAACCAACAAAACTAAACATGTTTCTTGGAAGACTTTCTATAACGGGACAGGTTATAGAAGACTCTTCACTAGTAACGAGGATAGCTGCCTGGTTATTAATTTAATCAGTTGACCCCAAGAATATGGTGTGCGAAATTAATTCAGAATAATAAACATGAAAATATTGCTGAGGAGCTGCACCATGGTAACTGTCCATTAACTTCTCCTTATTTCAGAAGTGAGGGTTCTGGTGGCATTGTCTCATTATTTCCTGAGAGAATAGATTCCTGGCAGCATTTGGCATACATATGAACAGGTCAGTTTTACACCTCTGTCATGACATTTATCGAGCTGCTGCTTTTCCCGTTTCAGAAGTCCATGGCAAAGCACATCTGTATTGTTATGATTGTGCTGAAACTTGTTTGACAGCTGCCACCAGAGGAACCCATATGAAGCTAGAATGGTTCTAGATTAGTCCCAGTGAAGTTCTGATGGCAGTTTTTATCTGTTTGTCTCATTTGGTAACCAGAAAATAAAGCTGAATTGGCAAAAATAAGGAGCAAACAACAAATTCTCTATATTAAAATGCAAAAGTTAGCAAATGGCTAATCAGGTTCCCAATTTGTTTGTTCTATAAAAATTTCAACTTTTTTTTTTTTTTAAAAAAAAAAAAAAGAAATGGGGAACTCACTACAGTAAAAAAGAACATTATTTTAAAAGAAACTTGCCAAAACGAATGTATGACTGAACTCATACTTAAGTGATGTTCACTGAGACATAAGGAACCCGAAAAGCCATTACCATCTACCAAGTACTTTTAAATGCAGTTTTGTGCCAGTAGCTTCCCCTGTGCAGGGGAGTGGCTGCCATCTCTTCACACTGGAGGATAACAAGTGTCATACCCTAAAATTCTGTGATTTTACAGTAAGTTAGCACATGGAAAGCATATTTCGGCTGTGCCACGCCACAGACAGCTTGAGGCTGGGTCTGGCTGGTTGTCACAGGCCCTGTGGGCTGGCTCTCTCTGAGAAGGGGCATTTATGTCTATATTGCAGCCCGCAGTACTTGACCCGTACATTCACTCTCAGTGTTGGCACCATGGTACCGTACGTTTCTCTTTTCTCTCACGCCTTCATGTGTAGAAAACAAAATATCGA